>QEOT01009126.1:3336-26780 GCA_003123785.1 Pterocarya stenoptera
TTAAATAATTTTTTAATTAATTTATGTGTCAAAATTGGACTTAAACTGCACCGTTTAAGTCCCAGCCGGATCAATTTTGAAACTGGATTGCATAAAACAAAGTCGTTTCACATATTTCTTACCATTCGAATAGATTTCTTACCATTGGGAGTGCAAAGTGTAGTGGCGACCGGTGGAAAGGGAAAGGAAGAAATGTGTGAGCTCAACAAATATCGTAAAATTCGGAGATAATGCGGCAAAGCCTCGAGCCTTCCCCCAGGTCCCAACAAATGCTGAAGGTCTCAAGCCCCACCCCCAGGTCCTGGCAGGATTAATTCTTGCAAAGCTTTGAAAGCTTTGAAATTCTGTTTAAAAGACCAAAATCACTCTTCGAATAAACACAGAACAAAATCTTCCATTGCTCACTGACTTAGCATTAACAGAAGTTAATAACAGAGATTCAACATTTACAAATGCAAAGCCAACAACAGCAGTTTATAGTAAAGGTTCTGCGTTTACGAGAAACTTAAGGACAGTCTGGAATTATTCTCGCTGGCTAGGTACGGTGTCTTTGTAGCCATATATAATATATATAATCAAAATCTTATAATTTTTGCCCTAATCATTTTCATGTTCTTGTTAATTTCAGAGGCCAGTAACCTTCTTTTTGTATTTTAATATCATTTGAAGAGATATATAAATAAAAAAAAGAGGTAAATAAATAAATGAAGAATATCGAGTAGATAATTTTTTAACAATTATATGACTTATTACTCTTGACTTTCTAAATCGTTATCGGAATCCGATATTGGACTGATACATAAGCAAATTGGTATTTTATTTAATTAAATAAAATCGTCATCCTTGACGACAGCATTAATTAACTTAAGACTCATATAAATATATATATATATATACACGTATATATATAATGTAAATAAGGGTTTTGCTACACAGCCTCTTACTATTCATTTACATTTCATATTCTATATTTTTGTAAATTTTTTAATATTTTTTTAAAATTTTTTTTGAGTTTATTTTTTTTATACTATTTTAAATTTTTTATTCACTATTCATATAAAAAATATTTAATAAAAGAAAAAAAATATGTAGTATAGATAAATAATAAGAAATTATAAAAAAATTTTTTATGTAAATATATATATTTGAGACTCATATATATATAATATAAATATATATATATTTTTTTAAGGATGAAGTAAATATTACTAAGAAATAAAGTAAAAGAAAAAGAACTCTATTTTTTATTTATTATTATTCCTCTGCCACGAAAGAAACACGAGTTAAAAATGGGAGCCGAGACTCGAGAGAGCAAAGGAAGCCTCAAAACCCTTGAGCCCGCCCTATATTGCGACTTCACAACGATCACCAAAACCCTTCCCTTCAGTACACCATCAGACACTAAAAATGGCGTCGTCTCAGGGAAAAAAGCGAGTCTCTGCGACGAGCAACGACCAATCCCTCATCTCGAGGGTTTCACGTAGCGCGTCCCAGTCACCCATCCTCAACCAGACGAAGCGTGACGCTTCCGACGCCGCCACCGTGTCCAAGAAGCTGATGCGCAGCACGGGCAGGGCCGCCTGGATCGCCGGCACCACCTTCTTGATTCTGGTGGTTCCACTCATCATCGAAATGGACCGCGAGCAGCAGCTCAACGACCTTGAACTCCAGCAGGCCAGCCTCCTCGGCACCACCAAGTGACTCGCTCCTCTCGCCTCAGGTCATCTCAGCTCAGTACGGAGAGAGGGTTTTGCTTGGGGTTTAAGGTTTTTCCATCACAGATTGGTACACTAGAGCAATTTTAATTGGGTTTTTCTTAATAGCTTGGGATCTGTTTTGCAAATGGATGCCGTCATTAGGGTTCTTAATTATCGCCTATTTTCTTCTGTAATTTGTATTGAGAGGCGAGAGTAGCATTTTTTTTTTTTAAGAGTAATTTGTTTAATTGTATAATTATTTAATTTGTAATTTGTAGTCTTCTATCTTTTATGTTTTTGACCTTTTTTGAATTTTCAATTTTTGAGACCGATATAATTTTTAATTTTCATTATCTATACAATGGTTTTTTTTTTCCCTTTATGTTAGAAGGCATATTTGATTCTCTTTTAGTATATTAGTGTATAGTATAATTTTTAGTTTTTAAATTGTTTGGATGGATATAGAATTTTTTTTTTTTTTTTTATAGTAAAATCTTGTATATAGATAGGGGTGTAAGTATAAATAGGGAAATTGAAAAATTGGATCGGATCGAATCGGACTGGTTGGTCTGGTTTTGAATTGATTCGATTTTGGACCAGTTCTTATATTATCAAAACCGGCTGGATTCAGTCCGGTCTCGATTTCATAATTTTCAGGACCAGACCGGACCGGTTGAAAAAAAATATATATAAAAATTAATTTTATATATTACATAAAATATTTTATATATAAGTTTTATATATAATGTATAATTATATATGAAATTTTTATATATAATTATATATAATATATGAAATAATTTCATATTATAATTTATAAATTATAACATAAAATGTTAATCTTAAATATGAACATTTGTAATTTGTTTGACAATATGTTATTAATATAATTATATTTAAGATAATGTTATTATAATTTATAAAATAAAAGTTTATTTTTAAAGATAAAAATTTAATTAATCATATGCTTTAAACATAAAATATATATATTAAATTATTAATAATATTTTATCATAAGAAGTAACACTTTATTATATATTTTGTACATTTAAAAATAAAAAATAAAAAAACCAGACCGAACTAGACTGGAAACCAGTAAAACTAGAAGTACCGATTTAAAAGGGTAACCGAAACGTAATTGGTTTTGAAAAATATAAAATTAGTACATATCGGTTAGTCTTAAATTTTGTTTAAAACCGAACCGGTTACACCCTTATATATAGATAATTTTCCTTTTATGATTATTTTTATTTTCCATTCATTTTTTTTTTTTTTTTGCTATTTTTTTGGTTTAAAATTGGACAAAATGTTAGTGGGCTTTCACTATTAGGCCGAAAATATAGGATATGAGGATTGACCCATTTGGTACAGGGTTGGACCAAATGGACTGACCTGACCGAACCGTCTCGAATGAGACCAGACCAAATCAATCCTTATGCATGTTTGGTCCAGTCCAAGGTGAAAATACTCTAGACCGAATAGGTCCAGTCCGGTCCACAAAACCTCCTTGGGACCGACCAAACCAGACTGAATTTATCCCTAATGTCAATCTTTTCATTAATTCTGCCGAAGACCATCTTATTCAACTCTCGAAGAGCTACCTTAGTCCTTTTAAGTTTAGCACTCAGTTTATACAGACCCATGTCAGGCACATCTTCAGACCAAACCATCTGAATGCAGCTAAGAAACCTAGACGATCAACGCACATCTATTGAAACCGAAACAGCGCCGGACCATACGAGAATGGATTAGAAATGAACTCAATAAGTAAAGGAGAATGATCTAAAGTGGACCTCAGAGTGATTAAACACACAACATTAGATGATAGGTTCATAAGTAAAATATAATAAATAGTCTCTAATCATCTACTGCCACATTATGAGAGGATGATGAGAAAATAGATGATGAGTAACATTATTCATTTTTAAAATAGTGGCTATACCTGTAAAGGACGTGTCTCACCCCCAACTGTGACCGTTCACCTGCAACTAGTAACGTTGGTTGCATTGTGTGTATGAGACATATCTGATGCTTAAGTCATCAACAAATGAGGGATAGTAATTTAAGAATGCTCAATCAGATCTGTTAGAAGGTTACCTGGTATCTCTATATATAACCATGGAGAATATTGGATGATTATTATTAGTCGATCAACTTCACATAAGACTTAGCCACGATAAGGTTTATCTCTAATATGACGAAATTATCTGGTCACTATTCTATCTGTATCCACAATGTAAGGGTCTATTCGCCCTAATAAACACGACGACTAGAGTCCACGATTCACAACTCTTTAGAATAGCTATTCCTTATGGAAGATGGGCCTTGCGCCTCTAACTTGGGCGNAGGATGCATGCCATATTATGTATAATTAGTATTTAAAATTATACTAAAAATATACAAACATCAAAATATATTGGGTGCTACTACATAGTCCTATGTTTTTGTCCCCTCAAAATTACTACTAGTGCAAATTGCACTTTTTTTCAAACATTTGTTAAGCATCCTTAACTATTAAAAAAAAAAAAATCACAACTTTAATAATATTCACTTTTTCAACCATTAAGAAAATAAATTAAAATATCAGCAATTTTGAGAGGAAAAAAGCCTGGTGCTAAATATTATTTTCAAAAAATAAAATACAAAGCTTATGGACACAAAAATTATTTTCTATAGAAATTTTGCCATAAGAACTAAGGTTGTGAATGAACCAGTCTATTTGATAGCCCGTTCGATTAAACTCGAATCGAACTCGACTCGTGAAAAAAAAAACTTGCCCAATGAAGTAGATACCCGCTCGATTAGTAAATGACACATACCCAGCAAAACTCGACTTGACTCGGCTAAAGCTTGTTAAGGCCTGCTCATTTATGCTCGTGTTGACTCGTTAGTTCGATTCAATTAAAACTCATTCATATATTGATAAATATATACATACACATATGTATATATACATATATATGTATTAGCTAATAATATAAACATATCACTTTTATAATTATATATATAACATGTTGCCTAATTACTTATGTCTATATATCGAATATACTTCATAGCTATATTTTATAATTTGTATAATAATTAATCGATAAGATTTAATGATTGTATATACTAGTATGTGGAAACCACATATGAAATAGATATATGAATCATATTATATGTATGTGTTAATAATATATGTAGGCATATAATATATTATTATTATAGATAAATATCAACAAGTTATATATTAACTATTTATAAATTTTTAAAATCGTATAATATAATAGATGTTTTACTTGTTAGTTGTATAAATTTAATATTAAATTTTTTATTTATTTTTATTTATCTAATTTATGAATTATTAAAAAATAAAAAATATTAAACAATTCAAATTTAAATTAAGAGTTTAGTTTATGGAATCGAATTCGAAGAATAAATAAAAATTTCGAATATTGACTCAAACTCAAAGTCGAATATTTTGAGTCAGCCGAACTTGTCAAACTAAAGACCGACTCGGCTGATTACAGCCCTTAATTAGTATTGAAGCATGCAATGATGCCTGGGGCATTCAGGCCGTACATGTAAGAACCGGTAAAACAACCGGTGGCTGGTGAAGATCAGCAAATTTATATGAGATAGCCATTTTTCCTTGGCAAAGCCCTGCCTTGACCTTTACCGCTCCCCAGCGCTAGCTGCCTTTCCCCCCGCTTCTTCTGAACATCACATCACTCCGATCTCCTCTCTCTCTCTCTCTCTCTCTCTCTCTCTCACACAGCTAAAAAGAAAAAGTTGCCTCCATTGAGTTTTTAATTTTGAGAGGGAATCTTTGATAGCTTAATAATACAAGAGTGGCAGGCAGACATTGAAGAGGTCTGGGCACGAAGCAGCAATCGTATATATATATATGTAGCTGTCTTGTTTGTTTCCGGTACCCAATTATTCAATACTATCAATAGCTCCTTCAGCTTTCAGACAACGTCTTATTACCGACTGTATCGACCCGTTTTTCATTGGGGGCGGGGGGGCGGAGTAGGCTCTCTCTTCGTTTCGTATCTAATCGAAGAGGAAGGAAAATGCTGACCTGCATAGCTCGGCCTAAGAAACTCGGCGATGACTCGCCGGATCAGACCGAAGAATTCGACACCTCCGGCGTCAAAACCCAAACTATAAAATCTCTCACTACTCAGGTAGGTACTTACGTAATCGGTACTTCTTCTATTCCAAAACCCCTAAACCCGTTTAACATGGGTAATTTGGTCGTTTCAGATCAAGGACATGGCGTTGAAGGCCTCGGGGGCGTATCGGAGCTGCAACCCGTGCACGGCACCACCGCCGACGACAACTCAGAGTCGACTCAGGGTAAACGGAGAGTCGGACGCGGAATCGGAGCGGTTTAGGTGGTCGAGGTCGAGGTCGAGGACGGGGAGGGTGTGGGGGAAGGAGATGGAGGCGAGGCTGAAGGGGATGTCGAGCTCGAGCGGAGAAGGGACTCCGACCTCCGGGAGCGGACGACGAGTGGAGCCGGTGGTGTTTGTGGAGGAGAGCGAACCCAAGGAGTGGGTTGCTCAGGTGGAGCCCGGCGTGCTCATCACCTTCGTCTCGCTCCCCCGTGGCGGGAACGATCTCAAGCGTATACGGTTCAGGTAAAAACTCTCACGCCTCTCTTCTCTTTCCCTGAGCTCCAAATTCAAATTTCGTCAATATGCATCCTTTCTGCTGTTTCGTTCTTCATCTTCTCGCCATCTCTGGTGATCATCTGATGATTTTAGTACGTATTTGATTTGATTCTATAGTCAACGTTTTTATTTTATTTTATATTTAATTTGTTTCAAAAACTTCTTAGGAAGATGAGAACGAGAGCCACATGAATTCTATATGATTTATTGTTCATTGTTTTTTTTTATTAAATGGATAGCAATTGTGCAAGATTTAAAATTAAAATCAGATGAAATATTTAAAATTTGTTAAGAAATTTATTGTTTTTATATCCATATCATTCATTGTTCTTTCATTTTCTTGACAATCATTTATAAAATTATGTTTTAAAACGAAAATATTTATAAAAAGTGATATATTTTTATAAATTATTTTATAAAAATACTAAAAAATATATAAAAAGAAAGGTAGGCAGATCAAATTTTCTAGATAAAAAACTATTTAAACAAGTATAACGAAAAAAATAAGTGTTACAATATAAAAATATTTTATAAAAATAAATTTATAAATTATTGTAAATTTATATGATACGTTAGATTTATTTTATAATAAAAATAATTTTATAATTTAATATATTATATTAATTTACCTTAATTTATAAATTTATTTTTATAAAATTTTATTATTGTAGCTAAAGCATTTTTATAATTAAAAAATGATAGAACTTATTAAATTTTTAATAGAATAAATAATTTTGAAACCTAACTGAACGTGGCATCCAAACAATACTCAGAAACCAGTCTGTTTATATAATACGAGCAAATTTTGGTGGGACCCAATAAACAAGTAATTTTCACGCCCTTATGAAAAGCAATCCGAAAAAGTCCAAAAGCAGAAGCCATTGTGGGTTTGGGTGGGGCAACTTTGATTGTGTTTTGGTTGCTTTTTCATGGAGTGCTGTCGTCGTGTCGGAGAAGGCTCCTTCCTTTCTATCCTTTTCCCTTATTCCTTCACGCCTGCCTGATTCTCCGTTCCTTTGTCTCTTTTGAGTGACCATTATCTTGTCATTTTATGTTCTAATGAACTTCGACTGCCCACGTCATCTGCCGCCAGAAACTACTCAGTAGACAGAAAATGTCAGGCGTTCTGATCCGATAGTAATGTTTTGGCAGAGATTGACAATCCGCGGACCTTCTTCTCCCACGTTTTCTGGGGCCATGGATTGACTATGACATGGGATTGATACCAATTAGCCGATAGAAATGTTATTCTTTTAACAAATGATACAGTTTGATCTGATTTAAGTTGTTGACATGCAAAATTCTTCAGAATGACAAAAATAAGATTAAAGACGGAGTTAGATTCACTCTTATAGTGTGCAAGTGCTGTGTATCCCTTTTAAAAAAAAATAGAGTCTATCATTAAAATAATAATTTTTTTATGTGGTTCTAAGATTTAAACAATTTTTTCAAAAAGAATACATGAGACTTGCACACTCTAAGATTATAAATATCATTTCTCTTAAAGATTAGCATTGGTCATTAAATGATACTAATTGGGTTTTGTGTTTTTCTTTTGTTGGTTAATACTGTAAAAGGATTGGTTGAGAAAATACTATTTATACTTGCAATTTAGAACTATAAGTGCTTATGTGTGTCAGCTATTAAAAGTTGAAATTCGAAATTCGAATTAAAAAGAAAAAAAATGATAAAATGGGAATTTCACACTCAATAGGTAAAATATTGTGCTTAGATAGCACTTAATTCATTTTCTGATTGTTAAAGACATTCCCTACCTAATGCAAGGTCCTATGTTCCCACTAAAAAAATTACTTTATTGTACGCACCGAATGTCTGTTTTTTTTTTTTTTTTTTTTTCTGTTAATTATTCTTTGAGTTCCCTTTGTCAAAAGGTATAATGAGTGTGCAGTTTATTGGTCTAACATTATAGACTACTGTTGCATAACTAATGATAATTTGATATAATGGTATTGGTTCAAAGGCTTCAAACTAGAAGCACGCGGACTAATTATGGCAGGCAATGAACTTGATGGAGTCTTTATGAAGATGTTCCCGTATTATTACCAAAAAAGGAAAACAAATAAAGAAAACAAATTCCATGTCTCTGTTTATCAAGAAGAAAATGCATACCCCTTGCAATGTGACGTGCCTATGGGTGCCACCATTTCTCACTTTTTATCCAGTTAGCTCATTAATCAGCAGTTTTGAAATTGTAGTTATTTTTCTATGATTAGTCGAGAGATGTTCAACAAATGGCAAGCTCAAAGGTGGTGGGCAGAGAACTATGATCGGGTTATGGAACTGTATAATGTTCAGAGATTCAACCGACAGGCTTTCCCTCTTCCAACTCCACCAAGATCTGAAGATGAGGTGAGCTTTCTTCATAGAATCACGTCTTCACTTGCATGGTCCTGCCCCATGGATGATGCATCAATGACTTCAAGTAGATGTGTTCTGTGTACACAATATTTTTCCTTTTGTTCCTTTTAAGTGCCAATAATGTCATTCTTCTCTCCTGTTACAGAGCTCAAAGATGGAATCTGCAGAAGACAGCCCTATCACACCCCCATTGACCAGAGAACGGTTACCTCGTAACTTGTACCGTCCAACAGGGATGGGAATGGGTTACTCATCCTCAGATTCACTTGAAAAACACTCGATGCAATCTCGACATTACTATGACTCGGGTGGTCTTGGATCAACCCCAAAACTATCCAGTATCAGCGGTACCAAGACAGAGATATCATCTATGGATGCTTCTATAAGGAGTAGCTCATCGAGGGATGCAGATCGCTCAGGGGAGCTGTCCATCAGTAATGCTAGTGATCTTGAGGCTGAATGGGTTGAACAAGACGAACCAGGGGTCTACATCACAATTAAAGCATTGCCAGGAGGCAAAAGGGAGCTCAGACGAGTGAGATTCAGGTGAGGTTCTTGGAAACTCTTTGGTTGGATTGAATATCTCTTAAACAGCATACTTAGGGAAAATTCTGTCGAGGTGCCTTAGCAAAGATGGCTGGTATAATTAAATAGGCCTGGCCGCTTGGTAGAAATTTCATCCTGACACAATCTTTAATATTCTTCCAACTATCTGATAGATTAGCTGTTTGGTCCTAATGGATACTCTTGGATTTTGTTGCAACTGTATTATAGAGTTCATATTAGTTCATATCTGGTATTTTAATGTCTTAGCCATCCGCATCATCTGGCATCTTTGTCCTGTCAAATTCATGAAATGATGGGTCCCATGCCAAACTTTCTGGCCATTGAATTTTCTTACAACTGTAATGGTGAGACAAAAAAATAAGATATAATTTCAATCTGCTGCCCCCACCTTGTTCATAAAAGTGTCGCCCTGTTTAAATCATCATTTGATTAGTTGCCTGCTTCTCTGATGGTTAATAATCGAGGCATATATGATGGGCATTCTTCCCAAGAGAATAGACCACTCACAAACTTGGGTTGCCAAAATCACCGTCATGTTCAGGCATTGTGGCCATCATCCCAAGTTCCTGTTTATTACTAATTAGGGGTTTCATATGGTTGCTGACAGGGAAGATCAAATATCATAATCTATTGACACAATTTAGGTATTTATTTACTGTTTTCTCAAGGGAAGTCTATACACCTAAGAAAATTCAGAGTTTGAATGCCTTTAGTACAGCCTTTTAATGGTTTTGATTAGACTTTAGCCATAATGTCGCAATTGAGGCCTTAATTTAGGTTCAACTAACACCAAATCATGACTTGAATTTCAAACAAAAGGAACATAATCATAAATTGCTACCCTTTTTTGAACATCATTATTGCTGCTTTCAATTACGCTACTTAAACTATTTTTTTTTATTCTTTTCTATTTTTTAGTCTAACAGAAACTTTTAAATGAGAATGCAATTCTCTCTTTCCTGCTTCATGTATCATTATGGTATGGAACTGTATTGAGTTGAATGATGCTGGATATTCTTGCTATGTGTGTCCTGCAGCCGAGAAAAATTTGGGGAGATGCATGCTAGATTATGGTGGGAAGAGAACCGTGCCAGGATACATGAACAATACTTGTGAATGAGCAAAAAGGGCTGATGCTAGCGATTTCCATGGTGTGGAGGTGTTCCTTACTACTAGAGTGCTTTCTTTTGTTTATTTTTCCACACTAGTAAAGTCTCGTCTATAGCTAATTAGCTATGCAAACAAGTGCTACCGGCACCTCTCGATGTTCTTTCTTTTTCCGGGGCTGCCTGGGGGAAGGGAGGGTGGGGGGCACCCAACCATTTGCTGCAGAATATTCTCAAGGGGATGTGGGTGGTAGAAGTTATATATAACCCTGATCAAGTCAATATCAGTGAAAGCAATATGTTCATTCTTCTAAATCTTTTGAGTACATTTAGCTGATCCAGTTTCTTTTCATGGCACACAATGTCTACGCATCTTAACTTTTTTGTCCAATTCTATGGGTGAAAACTCAAATCCTGTACATCATTTTCCCCAGAGTGGATGGGTGAATATGCACGTAAATGGCAGTTGTAGTAGGGCTGAGAATCAATTGGGGCATGCTTGCGATGCACTGTTGAAACACATCGGGAGAAAATACGCGAGCTGGGAAGTAGAGACCATCTAAGATTTCTCTCATTTCACAAATGAAATCTTCCGAGATGCTTTTCTGCCAAAGAGGATCTTTGTCATTTTACATAAATATGAAATCTCTAAGATCACTCGCACCAGTCTCTTCAAAATTTGAATGGTTTGTGGTTAAAAACGCTGCATTAGATTCGGTAAACAATCAAAACTCCAACTCTAAACTACATTGTATTTACTTTCATCTCCATATTTGAAGACATACTGTTTATAGTTTATTTCCATTATTTTATTACAAAATCACTTCCTCTAACTTTTAAATTAATGCCACAACGGTTTAAGTATTAATCATGATTAATTAGGCTGAGAAAAAAAAATTAGTTGGGAAACAATAATTTAAGTATCAAATTAAATTATTGATTAACATATGGTTAGTGTAATTGTAAATATGAAAAAAATAAATTAAAATTTTTATTTATTAAAAAATAATATTATATTATTATTTTGACTAATTCAATGGCTAATCCAATGTAAGGTTATGGTTAAGGAGATTTTGGATTTATAAAAAATATGTACTTTTCATCAAATTTTAAAGATAATTTTGATGAACCTAATATCAATGCTGTAATAGATTTTTTTTTTTAGTAATAAACTTTTGTAGAGTTTTGTGAAAGTGGTGGGACCCATAGGAAATGCTTCCCAAGGTAATTCTTTTGTTTAGATATTTTTGTTTGAGTTTGTGAAAGTGGTGGGATAGGTATAAGATTTTGTAAGAAGCTTTTTTCTCCCTAAGTATCTGGTGAATTTTTTTATTTTTATTTTTCTAAGTCATGAAAACCAATTGAAATGATTAGATAAAAAATGTTTTCGATAGATGAAAATTTGTTTTGGTGACTAAAAGATGTATATATGAATCAAAAGTGAAAAAAAAAAACAAAAGAAAATACCATAGCTTCAGTCCTAAAACGAGTATCTCATATATTTTTTTTATCTAATCATTCTGTTCGAGTCTTAGAATATCTTCAAATTATGTAAATAGCAGTTAAATGATTTGTAAATAATAGTAAAATAATTTGTGAATAGTAATAAAATAATTTGAGTTAAAATGTTTTATTGAATTTTGAGAAATGTGAAGAAAAAAATTGAATATAAATATTAAAAAATTGTTTTAATATTATTTTTATTTTAAAATTTGAAAAAGTTGTATTATTTTTTGTATTTTTTTTAAGGAGTTTAAAAAATTTATATTGGATTTTTTGTTTGGATAATGATTGGATAATAATTAGATGAAAAAGTTAAATATTTGAAATCAAAAAATATTTTATATTTGTGTGATGTTTGAGAATGAAATTATGAGTAATTTTAGAAATATCTGAAAATATTTAATTCCCCAAACAATGCTAAATTACCCAAAAAATAAAAATGACAATCCTCAAATCATTATGTTTACTTTGGCATTTCCAGGTAAACTAACAAGTTACAACTCATGCTGATGGAAGAAAAAAGTGCTGATGGTCTTGGTAAAATGTCACTTTGTCCTAGAAAATTAACCTGATAATAAATGCAAATTGGATTATTTAATTTGCATCACTCACTTTTTGTCTCTTACGTGTGACTCGCGTGGATTATTTAAACTGTTAGAAAGGAGAAACAATACGATTTTAAAGTTCATTATCTGTTTGGATACTTCAAATATTTAAGTATATCTTTTAATAGTAATAAAATAATTTGAGTTAAAATATTTTATTAAATTTTAAAAAAATAAGAGAGAATATTTGAATATTATAATTTTTTAATATAATTTTTTTAATTTGTAAAAGTAGTATTATGTTTTGTATTTTGTTTCAAATTTTAAAAAAGTTGTAATGATTAATGATTAGATAAAAAAGTTAAAGATTGAAAATTGGAAGTATTTTATATTTGAGTGATGTTTGGAAAAAAAAAATCTAAAATATCTTAAAATACTTGAGAATCATTGTGTTGCTAAATAGACCCGGCCCAATCTTTAAATATATATATATAAAAGTCGCGAATCTCTCAACCACCTTTAGAATGTGAAGTAACTAGAATGACTGTAGTCTAGCTATACTTTGTTATCTTGGATTGATATAATAGACCCAATAGAACATACATCATTTGAGATAGTTAATCTCACAGGGAATGCTTCATTCCTTCATTTTCCCTCCATTTATACTTTGTTACTTCTTGCCATACAACCTCGTTTCATCCATTTATACTTCTAGTATTGTAAACAACAACGCTTTGCTTTATTACAAAATACACTTGACTAAACGACACCGTTCTATTAAATCTATTAATATCGTAACTTTACATGTATAACGACCAATGGCTATTTCCTCTTTTATTCATTCCAGTCTGAACTTCATCTTCCTTCTTCCTTACAACTCTTCTATTTTTTTTTTTTTTCTATTATCCCCTTCAATTGATTCTTGACATATCCCTCCCCTTCAAAGCACCTTGCATACAAAGTGGGGTACTTTTGACATAGCTGCCAATAAGGCTCCCATGTTGCATCTTCCACTCTAGCCCCACTCCACTGTACTAGCACTTCAACCAAGGCTCAATTGTCTACGTTTTTGCCTTGATACATTTTAACCTAATTTCTTCTTTAAGAATGACACATGAAATATAGGATGTATTCGTGTCTGATGAGGCAAATCAATTCTGCAAGCAACCTTGCCAATTCTGTGGGTGATTGGAAATGATCCAAAAACTCTTGAAGATAGTTTTAAATTTCTCCTTACTGCCATTGAGTGTTGTCTGTATGGTTGGAGTCTAAGATAGACCCAATCACCTATTGCAAACTCTCTTTCAGTTCTGTGCTTGTCATACTGCAGTTTCATTCTTTCTTGTGCTGCCAATAAATTCCTCTTCACTATTGCTAAAATTTGCTCCCTTGTTTGCAGTACTTCATCAATTGCCTGATTTGAGTAAGTCCAGGTATATAAGCATGCAATTTCATGGGAGGCACAATATATAGTTACCTTTGTAGATGAATGGAAGGTGGTGTTATACCACTATTCAGCTGAAGGTAACCACTCAAACCAGAGTCTCAGCTTGTCACCCGAAAAACACCTCAAAAAATGCTCTAAACATTTGTTAACAGCTTCAGTTTTCTCATCACTTTAAAGATGATAAGCTTAAGCGTAAGACAACTTAAACCCTTGCGGCTTAAATAACTCCCTCTAAAAAGAACTTGTGAATGTAGATCCCCTATCTGATACCATAAAGTGTGCGTACTTGGAAAATCTGTCTACTACCACCATAACCACATAATAGCCCTTTGAACTTGGTAACCTTTCCACAAAGTCCATGGAGATATCAGTCCAAATTTGATGAGAAAAACTGGTAAGGGTTGTAATAGTCCTGCTGGATAAATGGTTTCCACTTTATTGCGTTGGCAAATTGATATGAACCTGCGGGAATGGAATCCCTTAAACCTGCGGGAATGGAATCCCTTAAACCTACAATCCATTTGAAGACTCACCCAAGAAAGCTAAAATTAAGCCAATAAAAAATTTTGGCCAGTTGAGAAACTCGTTTAAAAAACCTAGATTATATAAAAATCTAGACCCATTGAAGAACTGTCTCAAGAACCTAAATTATAAGGAAGAACGCCACAAAGGTTGTGATTTACCTTTGATAAGTTCAAAAATTCATTCAAGAACAAGAGGAGATAAACTCAACTTACAATAAATAAATTCATCAAATTTCATAAATTTCTTAAAATAAGGCTACAAAGGGTATTTAAATCAAAACCTAATTAAAACCCTAGTCAAAATAAAACCCTTTCCTCTAAAATACCCCTGAATGAATAGTGTCACGGTTACAGTAACTCGGCTACAGTAACTTCTTGAAACCTTAGTTCAACAAAATAAAATATATGTGGGTCAAGCATCCTTAAACCCAATTATTCTAGACTAATTTCTATAACTAATAAAATAAGCCCATTTAATGAAATAAACAAGTCCAAAACCTTCAATCACATAAACATAATAATAGGCCCTAATTTATGTTGCACTCTACCATAGCTTGTATCACGTAGATAATCACTGGATCTCCTTCTCTCAAACTCATCTTGAATATTCGGCTCTTATTAGACTCGGCCCAAGTGGATTGCACCAATCTTTATATTGCTTCCTTGCACTTCTTAACTCTCGATCTTGTGATTGCCCTATCTGAAACTTACAAAAAATCTTTAAGACTTGGTTCACCTTGGTGTCCATTACAGACTTCACAGTCTTTAATAAACTTCTTAAGCTCATTCTTCAATCTTGGCCAAATAAAATCGGCTCTTGGACGTTGTAAGGACTTTTGAAATCTTGAATGTCCTGTTAAAGGGCTTGAATGTACAAATTGCAGAATCTTTAGCTTCAAGTTGGTAACATTAGGAATATAAATTCTACCTTCTTTTAACAGTACTCGTGTTTAAGAGTAAATTGAGAGTTGGAAGAAGAACCTTGTTACAACAAACTTATTTGTTGCTATGCTAGTGTATTATCTAAATAAGTTAGCTCTTCCATCCAAGACGGAGTTGGAAATGAAATTACAAAAATGGACATATCTTTTTCAACACCATCTTTCTTGGACAAGGCATCAACTACCTTGTTATCTACTCCCTTCTTGTATTTAGTACAAAAATCATATCCAATAAATTTTGATATCCATTTTTGTTGTGTTGGAGTACCAATATTTTATTTTAATAAAAAATTCAAGTTGTGATGGTCAGTCCAAATGACAAATGAACTCCTAAGAGATAAGATCTCCACTTCTTAATTGCTATGACTAATGCCGATAACTGTGAATAACTATAAATTTATACTCATCAAAGCTTGACTGATAAAGGCCAAAGGCCAATGTTCTTGCATCAAAGTTGCCCCTACTCCATTTCTACTAGCATCACATTCAATTACAAAGGTTGTGCTAAAGTCAGGTAGAGCTAGAATAGGTGAATTTGTGATTGCTAACTTGAGCATATTGAAAGCATCAGTTGCTGCTTCAGACCAAGTAAAAACTTCTTTATTCAACAAGGCTGTTAAAAGGGTAGCAGTCTATCCATAAGCCCTAATGCACTTTCTATAGTAACCTGTCAACCCAAGAAAGCCCCTCAAGGCTTTTACAGCTTTTGGTATGGGCCAATGTACCATAGATTCAAGTTTCTTAGGATCTGCTCTCACCCCATCCTTTGAAATCAAATGGCCTAAGTACTCTATCTCATTGCAAGAAAACTTGCATTTAGATTTCTTAGCATACAATTGATGCCTCTCCAAACTTCGCAAAATAGTCTTTAAATGCTTTTTGTGTGATTGTAAATCCTTTCTATAGACAAGGATATCATCAAACAATACAATTACAAATTGCCTTAGGAAAGGTCTGAACATATCATTCATAAGGCCTTGGAATGTGGAGAGAGCATTTGTGAGTCTAAATGGCATTAAAAGGAACTCATAATACCCCTCATGTATTCTGAATGTTGTTTTATGGATATCTTCACTTCTCATCTAAATCTGATGATAGCCTGATCTGAGATCCAATTTTGAGAAAATTGTTGAACCAAAAAGCTCATCTAACAGTTCATCCACAACATGTATTGGATACTTGTCCTTCACAGTAGCTTGATTCTCAACCTTAAATGGAGACTGACTTGGTTTAGTCATCCCAGACTGCAGCAACTCACTTACTATTTTCTCAATTTCAATGTTTTGGTAATAAGGATATCTATAAGGTCGAACACTTATTGATAGTGTCCCTTCCTTTAGGAAAATTTGATGATCTTTTGTTCTTTGTGGAGGCAACCCTTTAGATTCCTCGAAAACTTTACTATGATTCTTCAATAAGTCAGCAACAATAGCAAAGTCTTCATCCATAGATTCTGAATGTCCACTAGAAACCATTTGCAATAACAACCCCTTCTACTACAACTCAGAGATTTTACAAACCTCTTTATCATCAATTAATCCAACAGATGTTAGCCCCTTCAGACATGTCAGCTTCCCCTTGTAAATGAATTTCATCCTCGATTCTACAAAATCCCATAAAACTAGACCCAATGACAAGACACTGCACACCCAATACTATATTTACACCCACACAATGAAGGGTGAAAAAATCTTTAGTAAATGTTGTCCCTTGTATCTGTAAAGAAATAGGTGAATACTTCCCTTCACTAGCTATAATATCCCCATTGGCTATTTTAACTTGAATAGAATGAGTTCTTTGTATAGGCAGTTGGCACTTGGAAGTTACTGAAGTATTCACAAAGTTATGGGTACTTCCAGTATCAACCAAAATGACTACCCATTTTTCTTCAACTAACCTAATAGCCTCATTGTCTTAGGATTGGGTGCACCAACCATAGCATGTAAAAAGATTGAGGCAATCTGAAGACAGTCCTCAACTACTCCTCACCAATTTCTGTCTTCTATTTTTGTTCTCCATTAGAATCAACATTACTACTACCAGGCATATCCATACCTTCGAACAAGTATAAATTTGGCTTGACACATCTATGGCCTTGATATCATTTCTCATCACAAAAATAACAAAGTCTTTTTTTTCTACGCAATGCAAGGGTCTATTTGCCCTAATAAACATGACGACTAGAGTCCACAATTCACAACTTTTTAAAATTTTTATTCCTTATGGAAGATGGGCCTTGGGCCCCTAACTTGGGTGAAACCAATATTGACTCCTTCAACACACACCGAGGCTTCCCACCAAACATCCTTTTTTTTTTAATGGTTTTTTTAAACCCCTTAAATATCTTTTTTTTTAAATATCACAAATTTATTAAAAAATACTTTCTTAACCATAAAGTAAAAAAAAAAGGAAAAAGAAGAAGACAATGAGTGACTTTTGACAATAATATTTCTTGATGTGAATATCATTTTCCTTTTTAACAATTTCTTCCTCGATGCTCTAAAAAATATATAGATACTACAATGCACCTAATAAGAAGAGGATGCATGCCATATTATGTATAATTAGTATTTAAAATTATATTAAAAATATACAAACATCAAAATATATTGGGTGCTACTACTTAGTCCTATGTTTTTGTCCCCTCAAAATTACTACTAGTGCAAATTGTACTTTTCTTCAAACATTTGTTAAGCATCCTTAACTATTAAAAAAAAAAAAATGCAACTTCAATAATATTCACTTCTTCAACTATTAAGAAAAAAAATTAAAATATCGGCAATTTTGAGAGGAAAAAAACATGGTGTAAAATATCATTTTCAAAAAATAAAATACGAAGCTTATGGACGCAAAGATTATTTTCTATAGAAATTTTGCCATAAGAACTAAGGTTGTAAATGAACCAGTCTGTTTGATAGCCCGTTCGATTAAACTTGTATCGAACTCGACTCGTTAAAAAAAAAAAAACTTGTCAAATGAAGTAGATTTCCGCTCGATTAGTAAATGACACATACCCAGCAAAACTCGACTTGACTCGGCTAAGGCTTGTTAAGGCCTGCTCATTTATGCACGTGTCGACTCGTTAGCTCAATTCAATTAAAACTCATTCATATATTGATAAATATATACATACACATATGTATATATACATATATATATGTATTAGCTAATAATATAAGTATATCACTGTTATAATTATATATATAATATGTAGCCTAATTACTTATGTCTATATATCGAATATACTTCATAGCTATATTTTATAATTTGTACAATAATTAATCGATAAGATTTAATGATTGTATATATGAGTATGTGGGAACCACATATGAAATAGATAGTTAATCTCACAGAGAATGCTTCATTCCTTCCTTTTCCCTCCATTTATACTTTGTTACTTCTTGCAATACGACCTCATTTCATCCATTTACACTTCCAGTATTGTGAACGACAACGCTTTGCTTTATTACAAAATACACTAGACTAAATGATATTGTTCTATTAAATCTATTAATATCGTAACTTTACATGTATAATGACCAATGGCTATTCCTCTTTTATTCCTTCCCGTCTGAACTTCATCTTCCTTCTTCCTTACAACTCTTCTCTTCTTTTTTTTTTTACCCCCTTCAATCGATCCTTGACATACCCTTCCCATTCAAAGCACCTTGCATACAAGATGGGGATACTTTTGACACAGCTGTCAATAAGGCTCTTATGTTGCATCTTCCACTCCAGCCCCACTCCACTGTACTAGCACTTCAACCAAGGCTCAATTGTTTATGTTTTTGACGTGATACATTTTGACCCAATTTCTTCTCTAAGAATGACACATGAAATATAGGATGTATTTGTGTGTGATGAGGCAAATCAATTCTGCAAGCAACCTTGCCAATTCTGCCTTTTTTTGGCAATACCCATGTTTAAGAGTAAATTGAGAGTTGGAAGAAGAACCCTCTTACAACAAACTTATTTGTTGCTATGCCAGTGTATCATCTGAATAAGTTTAAGCTCTTCCATCCAAAAGCGAGTTGGAAATGAAATAACAAACATGGATATATCTTCTTCAACACCATCTTTCATGGATAAGGCATTAGCCACCTTGTTCTCCACTCCTTTCTAGTATTCAGTACAAAACTCATATCCAATTAATTTGGATATCCATTTTTGTTGTGTTGGGGTACCAATATTTTATTTTAATAAAAAAAATTCAAGCTGTGATAGTTAATCCGAATGATAAATGAACCCCCAAGAGATAAGTTCTCTACTTCTTAACTGCTATGACTAATGCCAATAGTTCTTTCTCGTATGTGGATAACTGTAAATTTCTGCTCTTCAAAGCTTGACTGATAAAGGCCAAAGGTCTATGCTCCTGCATCAAAATTTCTTCTACTCCATTTCCACTAGCATCACATTCAATTACAAAGGCTGTGCCAAAGTCAGGTAGAGCTAGAACGGGCGGATTTATGACTGCTAACTTGAGCATATTGAATGCATCAGTTGCTGCTTTAGACCAAGTAAAAACTTATTTATTCAACAAGGCTGTTAAAGGAGCAGCAATCTATCCATAAGCCTTAATGCACTTTTTATAGTAACCTGTCAATCTAAGAAAGCCCCTTAATGCTTTCACAGTTTTTGGAATGGGCCAGTGTACCATAGATTCAAGTTTCTTAGGATCTGCTCTCACCACACCCTTTAAAATCAGATTGCCTAAGTACTCTATCTCATTGCAAGAAAACTTTCATTTAGATTTCTTAGCATATAATTGATGCCTCTTCAAAGTCCACAAAACAGTCTCTAAATGCTTCTTGTGTGTTTGTAAATCCTTTCTATAGATAAGGATATTATCAAAAAATACAATTACAAACTACCTTAGGAAAGGTCTGAACATATCATCCATAAGGTCTTGGAATGTGGAGAGCATTTGTGAGTCTAAATGGCATTAAAAGGTACTCACAATGCCACTCATGTGTTCTGAATGTTGTCTTATGGATTAATTACACTTTGCCCCATCGAATTTTCACTCAATTCATAATGTGCCTCCGAAACTATTAATTGCATCAAAGTTCGAGGGTCCATTTTAATGCAATTAGTAGTTTCAAAGGCACATTATAAATTGAATGAAAGTTCGAGAGAACAAAGTGTAATTAACCCTTATTTTATGGATATCTTTACTTCTCATCTAAATCTGATGATAGCCTGATCTGAGATCCAGTTTTGAGAAAACTATTGAACCAAAAAGCTCATCTAACAGCTCATCCACAACATGTATTAGATACTTGTCCTTCACAGTTGCTTGATTCTCAACCTTAAATGGGGATTAACTTGGTCTAATCATCCCAGACTGCAGCAACTCATTTATTATTTTCTCAATTTCAGTCTTTTGGTAATAAGGATATCTATAAGGTTGAACAATTACTGGTAGTGTCTCTTCCTTTAGGAAAATTTGATGATCTTTTGTTCTTTGTGGAGGCAAACCCTTTAGGTTCGTCGAAAACTTTACTGTGATTCTTCAATAAGTTAGTAACAATAGCAAAGTCCTCATCCATAGACTCCAAATGTCCAATAGAAACCATTTGCAATAACAATCCCTTCTACTGCAACTCAGAGATTTTACAAACCTCTTTATCATCAATTAATCTAGTAGCTACAGATGTTAGTCCCTTCAGACTTGTCAGCTTCCCCTTGTAAGTGAATTCCATCCTTAATTTCTACAAAATCCCATAAAATTGGACCCAATGACAAGAGACACTGCACACCCAATACTATATCACATTCACACAATGAAAGGGTGAAAAAATCTTTAGGAAATGTTGTCCCTTATATCTATAAAGAAATAGGTGAACACTTCCCTTCACTAGCCACAATATCCTCATTGGCTATTTTAACTTGAATAGAATGAGGTCTTTGTATAGGTGGTTGGCACTTGGAAGTTACTGAAGTATCCACAAAGTTATGGGTACTTCCAGTATCTACCAAAATGACTACCCATTTTTCTTCAACTAACATAATAGCTTCATTGTCTTAGGATTGGGTGCACCCACCATAACATGTAAAAAGATTGAGGCAATCTCAAGATAGTCATCACCACTTCCTCACCAATTTCTATCTTCTGTTCTTTTTCTTCATCAGAATCAACATTACAACTACCAGGCATATCCATACCTTCCAACAAGTATAATTTTGGCTTGACACATCTATGGCCTTGATGCCATTTCAAATCACAAAAATAACAAAGTCCTTTTCTTCTACACTCCTGCATCTGAGCCTCAATAACTTTATGATATGACATTTTAGTGACAGGTTGCATTTTGGGAGTACCCAAAATGGAACCATTTTGGGCAGGTTTCATCACATTGATCCCTGACCCATGTGGAGTGGAGTCAAAAGATCCACCTTTCCATTGTCTACATGTACTCCAAACATATTGCTCTTGTATTTTGGCCAAGCCAAAAACATCATTCAAATTGGTAGGGTTTAGCATCCTAACAGGTAGCCTAATTTAATCTCTTAAGCCATTCAAAAAATAACTGAGCTTATTCCTCTCTGAGATGCCTTAAACTCTATTGGATAAAACTTCAATTCTACTTTATTGGTAGTAATTGTACTAACCTGTTTCAACCTTGTCAGGACCTCCATTGGATCATTATAAGGAGATAACCCAAACCTGATCTGCACTGCTTGAACAAACTCCTCCCAAGATCGAAAAAGACTTGCTTTCCTTGCATTTTGGAACCAAACAAGAGCTTCCTCATCCATATGAAATGAGGCAATGAAAATTCTCTACCTTGGTGGAATATGGTGATACAAGAAATATTTATTCGCTCTATATGCCTAAGTTGATGGGTTCTTACCACTGAATCTTGGGAATTCAAACTTAATTCCTTTCGTGAGGCCTCTGTCAAAACCCTCCCGATGATGCACTTCACCTACCCTCCATTCGAGCAAATGTATGATTATCTTGACAGTTGCTTGCAGCTGTTTCATTACCCATTGAATTCTTCTATGAAATTCTTGAAATCTGCTGCAGTATCTTATTAAATCTTTTATCTTGAAGTTCTCTATCAACAAGTGCTGATTCTTGTTGCTGCAACAAGATTGCAATTGTATCTTCCAATTGCTTTTGTTGCTTGTCTTGTTGTTGCTGAAGTTGATTCAAAAGATCATGTTCCCTCAACCATGGCTCATGATACCAATTGTAATGGATGCAATAGAACAAACTGTATTCGAGATAGTCAATCTCCAAGAACAGGAGAGAGAAATTATGAGAGAGAGAGAGAGAGAGAGGATCAAAACTCAGAATGCTTCATTCCTTCCTTCCCTCCCTCCATTTATACTTCTGTTACTTCTTGCTATACGACCCCGTTTTATCCATTTACACCTTGACTAAAACGACATCATTCTATTAAATCTAAATGACATCAGAACTTTACATGTATAATGACCAACGTATTTCCTCTTTTATTCCTTCCAATCTGAACTTCATCTTCCTTCTATCTTACAACTCCTCATCTTCTTCTGTTAGGCCCTTCAATCAATCCTTGACAATTAGAGACTCCTAGTTTCTCATTATCATTGGTTAGAGAAGGGAATAAGATAAAGGGATAACTAACGTTGAGTGAGTCAAGTCTCTGGTGGCCCAATATGTTTCTCTTATCTTTGTATTGATGATTAGATAACATGTCAAGCATCAAATCTAAGAAGCATGTGGCTGGCCATTAAATCATCCTATACCATGTGTCAAAGGAGGACTCATGGTTGTGTGACAAAAACCGCCTGTAGCCTAGATGGGACATGAGTCTCACACTTTGTTTGTTGAGCAACACTTCTTTGAAGAATAGAAGAATTGGCGATCAAGAAGTTGTATTGTCGCGTGCATTTGTTAAGGATACCGTAACACTGTAAATTAAGCCATTTTTAGCTAGATGTGATAAGATAGCAAAAAATGATTTTAAAAAAAAATTGTAGCTATGAAAATGGGAAAGGGAAGGACGAAAGTAGAGGAGAAAGAGGGTCCTCTCCCTTGAGAAGGAAAAAATTAAGAGGAGGATTTGAGTTTTTTTTTTTTTTTTTTTTT
>QEOT01009126.1:27343-61059 GCA_003123785.1 Pterocarya stenoptera
AAAAAAAAAAAAAAAATGCACAAAATCTTAATTTATGCAAAGCAGTGGAGGTGTTTGACAAAACACTCCAAAGAAAAATTCCCAAACTCCATCATCTCCAAGAAAAGAGATATTTTTAATAAATTAAAAAAATAGAAATTCAAGAAAAAGATTTTACAAATATTTATTTGTTAATTTTTTATATATATATAAAAAAAAAAATAAGAACGAAAAGTACTTTTAACAATTAAAGCTGAATGCCAGCACCAAACCCTTATTAACAGTGAAGGGACGAAGAGACAAAAAAAAATCGTTAGAACGTACGTGTTAAAAAGATCAGTTGTGTAAGAATGATGAGCAAAACCGCGTGGGCGATGAAAGGTCAATAAGAAGAAGAAGAAAGGGAATGAAAAGTAACGTAAAAATTTGAACTGTAAGAAATGAATATGCATGCAAATGTAAGGTAATAAAGGAAGCTTTTTGTTTCTAAAAGCTCTCTGCAATGGAAAGTCTTCGTGGGTCGAAACTTTTGAGAGCACGTGGAAATGAAGAAGCTCTCCAAGGTGTTTGTTCTGCAATATGATTGATCCATGTGCTCATGAGAACCATCCACAACAACAATTGTCATATATCTACAGGACAAAAGATTAATGTTGCAATTGCCCTCACTTGCTTTTACTTTTGTTTCAAAATCTTTGGGGCCCTCAACCCCTCTTGGATTCGTTTCCAATCTTTTCCTACATGTTTTTGTTTTAGTAGTTCTATTTTTCGAATTATTCCTTTTGTACAGTAATATTTGTTTGGACTGTGTTGACATCTCAACATTTTTTTAAAGTAGGCAATCTTTGACATGAACACAATATAATAGAGATAAAAGTCGAGCTTATTAGACTTGACTTAACTTGATGCAAACTCATTTGACCTGATTAATCCGTATAAGATGTTGGTTCACTTACATGTGTTAATCCGGCGAACCCGTTTATTGACTCATATGGGTTAACCAGGCTAAAATGACTATAGATGGAGTCGACCTTAATTATACCAAAGTTAACTTGACATAAACTCAATTGACATGATTAACCTGTGTAACCTACGGTTTGATTTGATTTACTTGGGTTAATCCGACTAAGGAATTCAAAATCCACCTCAACTCATCTCAATTTATTTCATTTTATCATTATAACTTTATCAAATTCTCACATAAAATATAATAAACAATTCAATTTTTTTAAATTTTAAAATAATAATAATATTAAAAAATAATATTCTAACAATATTTTATTTTACTATTTACAAACTATCCTAACCCAACTCTGAATCCAAACGGGACTAACCCATTTATTTACCTTACATGGATTAATCCATATATTTGCTCAACCCGTTTAACCTACAAGTTGATTTACATGGGTTAAACCGACAAACCGGTTTGTCTGACACAAAATAAAAGAGGTAACGCATCTATTTTGATAATTAAGTGAATTAGAAAACACATAATTGTTGAAAAATGAAAAGTACGCTTGAAGCATGAATAATTCTTGACTAAAAATCCTCCAAAATCGGAACCGTCAATTAATAAAACCATCAAGATCAAAACTCTAAAATATCTTAGAGCCACCATCCCATGATTTTGTAATCAACTACTGTAATATGATAGTCAAAACCTACTTCGAACCTCGACGTATCCATCAATGAGACCTTTGAAAGATAATTGATTGTCTTTTATTTTTTTAAGTTTTAGAGGCAACCAAGTGGTTTTTCATGTTTATGATATACTTGCTTTATTTTTAAATAGCATATCTATATTTTAATTCCTGAGAACTTAAAACATTTTGGATTAATAATATATTCTTAACTCTTATGACATGTTTTCATGTGTGTAAGTGAAAGATGAAGCAACTAAGGAAACATTTTGTGCATAATAATAATAATAATAATAATAATAATGTAATTGAAGTAGGTACATTAAAAATGTGTCCATAATTTTGGTGAGCAATAAAAAGAAAAATATCGATCCAAACCAAATCGACACATTTTATTATTCAAGCCAAATTAAGATTCACATATTGATAATAGAAAAATTCTTCTCATCAGTCACTATCCACCACTCCATACCCCACACTTTATATTTTATGAAAAATATCTTCACATCCTATGAAAAAATTATAGGTGCGGAGTGTGAGAATGAATAGTGACTAATGCATAATAAATCTACGAGGATATAAGTATGATTGATGCTATACAAACCCAAATAATCCGACACAAATAAAATGTCATCTCCATTATTTTTTAGTACGTTTAATGCAATTCTACACTATCAAGAAAAAAATATTTTAATGTCCATGCGTGTAATGTGCCTCTCTCTCTCTCTCTCTCCGAATAGAGGTCACATTTCTCATCTATGTTTACACGAAGTCGTACAGAAACAAAGCACAAAACACGTTTCCAATGACTATTAAGGGAATTCCTACACACGCACGCACTCTTTCTAATTCTTTGTTCCTTCCTCCACATGATATCGTTGCCTTCTGCAGCTTTTGACGTTCTCAAAGCAAACACAACAGCTCTCAACCCCCTTCCCCCCCACATTAAACTAAACTAATACCTCAGTCTTGTCCTCTCCTTTCTCAGTCCTTTGTTCCTCCCCTGTTCCTCTCTGTTTTCTCTTTTAAATACTCTGTTTTCCTCTGATTTCGAAATCGTTGTTGTGCACATCGCAAAGATGTATGGAAGGGAGAAATCGCCGCGAGAATACTCATTCCCCCAAAGAAGAAGAACCCCTTCTTTCTCTTCCACTCTCTTAGACGTTATTTCCCGTTCCATCGACGAACCCAATGCCGACGAAGCTCACTTCAAAGACACAACCGTGCTCAAGAAACAGAGCATCTCCAGCTCTAAGCGTGGCAGTTGGGTACAAGAAGAGGACAGGGAGGTAAAGAATCTTCGTCGGTCGGTCATGATCGAAGATTGGATGGAGAAGCAGAGCATTCACAGCTCTGTGCTATTCAATTCAACCTCAAGCTCCTCAGAGTCTAGCTCTGGCGCAGGCTTCTCATCATCGGAAACAGAGTCTTTCTACAAACACAAACCAAAACCCAAGTTGCAGAGCTCCAAGAAGCAGATGAAGTTGGAGTATCGGAATTCAGAGAAGCATCCCAAGTCGAAGAGCGAAGGAAGTTCTGCGAAGTTGAAGCTGCAGGGGTTGAAAATGTACAGCGAGTTGAAGAAAGCAAAGCAGCCCATTTCACCAGGGGGTCGCATTGCTAGCTTTCTCAACTCGATTTTCAATTCGGATAACGTGAAGAAAGCCAAAATGTGCTATGTTGGAGCTGTAGAAGATGTGAACTTTGAGGCCAAATCGAAGTCTGCATGTTCTTCTGCAGCTTCGTTTTCCAGGTCTTGCTTGAGCAAAACCCCTGCTTCAAGAGGAAAACCGAGCAATGGTATCAAAAGATCTGTGAGGTTTTATCCTCGTAGCGTGATCGTTGGAGAGGATTCTCAGCCCTGTGGTCATAAATGTATTTATGAAGAGGATCCAAGCCTAATGACGATTCCAACTCTTCCAAAAATTTCGAAAACCCGTTCTGTGAAGAAAGTTACAACTGCATTTGATTTGAGAGGTTTAGGCCACAGGGGGGTTGATGATGATGATGATGCCGAGAGCTATTCGAGCTCGGATTTGTTTGAGCTTGATCACCTTGTTGGAATTGGGAGGTACAGAGAGGAGCTTCCAGTGTATGAAACTACAAATTTGAAAACAAATCAAGCTATTGCTAATGGCTTGATTTTTTAGTTCATTTGACATCATTGTAATTAATGGTTTGGAGAATTAAATTAACTTTGAAATTTGAATTAGTTCTTTTTTACAGAGTTTTTACTCTTCCTCAGAGTGATTTTAGCAGTTCTGGAAGAACTCTTTCTGAATAAAGTGGCTAAACTTGCAGAGAGCAATGATCATTTGATGTGAAATGCAGCAATGGAGGAATTCAAAAGTTAAAATGTCACATTCAAAAGCCTAATTGTCAAAGCAATAGACAAAGATGGATTTTAAAAGTGAAAAAAGGGAAAAAGCTAACAGAGATCTATCTCCCACATGAGATGGGAGAAAGTTCAAAAGCACTTACTTTTTCACTGGCTCAGCACATGGCATCACCTTCACTGGTAAATTTAGTCCCACTTTTGAAATCATAGAATTAAAAATGATTACAAAGTTTAACTTTTTTCCTTCTTTTTTGTTTTTATTTGATTAACAACTACTTTAACTGCAAGTGAAGGAAGAAACAGTGAACTTCAATGCAAGCCAAACAAAAATACATAGCCTTACACCGGATAGTAACAATTGGTGCTTATTATTGAAGTATGCACGTGCAAGTAGGAAGTCTTTTAAGTCTCATGTTGGGTCTATAAATTCTTAAGAGTATCCAAGCTTTGAGCATTCCTTTTAAAAAAAGAAAAGACTGTATCTAGAATTACTCTTAATGTAGAGGGATTCACAAATTGTGTGTCTCTATCTAAATTGTAGGAAATTGTAATTCTAGACAGAGACATTTCTTGAGAATATATTTTTAACTGTTCTTGAATAGCATTCCTCAAACTTCTGCTAGGATAAAATGCAAACATATCAGTGGCATTAATGTGGGAATTGACATAGTATCCGCCATAACAATACTAGACACTTGGAAGACAAGTAGGGTCATGTATAAAGAATCTTCGAAGTCAAAAGTGTTGCAGGATCAGACATGATGGCAAAAATCCAAACTAACTTTTCCACCAAAGGAGAGAATAAAAAAGTTTTTTGATCAAAGTATATATTTCTAGGATACTTTGGGACACCACTGGCCACCATGGTTGACTTCAATTCTATAGCTTCATCATCTACTTTGAATATCAAAGACTAAAAAGAGAGAAATACAGCAACAATGTATCTGCTGCAAAGGAGAAGCAGAAGGAAAAGAGCAAGACAATTTAGGTTCTTCTTAACATGGTTTCAAGCCTAATAATACCCACTAAAAGAGGATTCAAAAAAGGAAATAAGAAGAGAAGTGTTACATACATAAAGAGGGTGTACACAAATAAACCCACAAACTTATGTGGCTTCATATGATCCGTTGGATTTACTTTAAAATAAAAGTAACTTTACAATCTGACGTATTGCATCAAGCCACGTCAATTTGTGAGTTTACTTTTGTGTAATCTCTTTGTGGCTTAAGTATTTCTCAAATAAAAACACTACAAATCCCATTATAGCTATTGCCAGTAAGAAATGGTGGGGTATGTTTCTTACCAACCATGCACAACATCTGTAGTATACGCATAGAAGGATTATAAATTTGTAACAAAGTGCTTGTGGGGAGAGCCACATACCATACCCATCTAACAGCTTTGATCTATCTTTATAAATGTCTCAATACAAAGGCTGCATTTTGGGTCACTAATGTGACAAATTGCAGTACTGCAAGCTCATCACTGAGTAATAGCACCCTATCCAAACCAGCTGCAAATTATGAACCTACCAATTAGGCACCTCTTGGATTTTCAGATAATGACACTGACTTCTTGTATATATATGAGGTGGTACACCTGTTTCAATGACAAGCTTAAGAGTGTGATATCGTGTGTTAGATGGATAGGGATGATTGGGCTTGATTTTGAATTTGAAGGCTAAACTCCACACTTAATCTATATTTAATTGAACAATCTGCTTGTGTTGAACACACTCAATAAAAAGGAGTTTGCCTCACCAATTTAACTCATAAAGGAATTATGCCATTATGACTTAGCAGATTGGCTGCTTCATTAGTGTTGAGTGAGTGAATTATGCAGGAGAGATCAGAGCAATTTGAAAAGAAAACAAAGTGGGGTAAGCAAGTAAAATAATAGAACATCATCTTTGGAAGAGACTTGTTTTTTTTTTTTTTTTTTACTTTTTGAAGTAATTTGGAAGAGACTTCTTGGCAATGATCAAGATATCTGGCTTTTATTATTATGTAGAATTTCAAATCAAAACAATGATCAGTTGGTGTCTTGGAATATAGAACTTGCAACTACAGCATGCGACCCACCTGGCTGTGTAGTATGTCAGGCTTTTCCAAAGGCGAAACTCCCCCCCCCCCCCCCACAACACGTGCGCTCACTCGTCTGCTGCGCCCTGCGCATTGCTCCTTTACCTGTCAGAGCTGCAGAAAAAACAAAAAAATCACAGCTGCTTTCGCTAAACCTTGAGACAATTCCGGACGTATTTTAACCAGTTTGAACGTTCTGTTGTTTTTTTCTTTGTGTTTTGAGGTGACGTCGTTGTATATGACAACTGAAATAATTTATGTCTTAAACTTTACAAGTATCGGAATTTTGTGTTTGTTTGTTGTAATGAATTCAATTCATTCAATTTTGTTTGTTTGTTTGTTTGTTTGTTGTAATTTTTGTTAACTTTTAAAATAAAAATTAAACTCGTTTCAATTTATTTCATACATTTGTACACATATCTCAATTTATTTTCATTCAAACATATTTTGATGGGACCTATAAAATACTATTATTCACAAATCAACTCAAATAATTTGAAATCACCTCAATATTCAAATGTAGCCTTAAAATATCTTCAAGACTGTAAGGGTTCTATTGTAATAGACTGTAAAGGATGGAAATGGAAGATAGAAACGTTGTGTGAATGGTAGAGAAATGAAATAGCAGACAAAGTGTTTGATAAAATGGCATTGAAATTTCAAGATGCCAATAGGGTGCTTCGAGGGATCTCTTAACCTCCTCCAAAGATGAACAAGTCTTAAATGATTTTTCAGATGATTCTTCTCTATGCTCTGGCCGTACATAAAAGGGTTGCAGCCCTAACAAACAAACCTAATAGCAGTGCAACACATGGAAAGCAAAATAATAGAATACAATTGTAATGGAAAGCAAATAACAAACAGAAGTAAATAATAAAATATAAACGACAAGTAGTTTATTATTGAACTGAGCCGAACGACTGGTAGCTTCCATTTCCAATTGATGCATTTCTTCCCTTTGACTTGAAAGGTGTGCTTCATCCCTAAACGTTACGTTTTGAGTTTCTATGCCTTAACCACTTCAGATCTTTACTTCATCCTGACAGAACCCTAACTCCTTAGTTTCTTCCCTCTAAGCCTCTCTGTGCCGTCTTCCTCTTCTCTCCAGAGAGTCCCCTAACAAAGACCCACATAAAAAAGTTAATTTGTTTTAAAAAGAGTAGAGTATAGTATATAAGGTTTGCATATTATTAAACTGTATCTTACATTATTTATATCAAAATATAGTACCTTTTATGTGCCTTAATTAGAGAGAGAGAGAAAATAATTTATTTGTTCAGTTTTAATCTAGAATTTTCACACGAATTAATAAAAGCCCCAAACATTCTTGCTAACACTTAACCCAATGATCCTCATCCTGCTTCGGCACTGTTCGAAAACTCATCTATCTTCCCTTCTATTGTATACTATCTGCACAAATACGGTACCAAAATAGGATAAGGAATTTTCTTTTCCCCCTTTTAACAAATGGAAAATGCTAGGGTTACGGACCAAAATACAGGGAAAAAAAAAAATCAGAACTTTGCACTGAACAGTAAATATTCAGTAAAAGGAAAATGATACGGATACACAATTCTGATTTAAATTAGAGGCATTTTTATAAAATAACTTATAAAAATAATATATTTTTATAGAAATACTCTCAATTTAAAATATAATTGTAAAAATAGTTGTATGTATCTCATTACTCTTAACGAAGAAATTTGTATATTTTTTTTTAGTTATGTTACTCAGCATCCCACATCACACATCTCATATTTTTTAATTTTTATTTTATTTTATTTCTACTAAATTAATTGAACTTTTTTATCCATCATTTATACACACGACATGCTTATTATATTAAAAAGAAAATAAATTAAAAAATATATGATATGTAACATGTGAGATAGCAAGCAGAATTTTTTTTCCATACTCAATAAAAACAGCCTGTACGAGGCCCAAAATAAGTGTGTATTCAACGTCTGGACTTCTAACTCAAGTTTTAGACCCATTATTTTAGTCAATTTTGGGCCGACAAAGTCCAGTTGACGAAATGCCCAGTACACCCTAGGGTAGGTTAGCCATTCTTTCTTCTATATTAATAAAATATTATTTCTTCATAATTTCTTTTCTTTTTTTATTTAAAGGTCAATAAGCTTCTCCGTTATGTACTATTTTTTATTGAGAAAAAATTCCATTTTTTATTATCCTTTTTAGCGATTAGGGAAATGATATTCCCACGCCGAGAATTCACCAATAAAACCGATTGATTGCGTGGATTTTTTTTTACTGGTTAAGAAATTATTTTTTAATAAATTTTTGATTTTTTTTAAATGTTTAAGAAGTTAAAAAAATATTTTAGAAAAAATATATCGTTCGATGGGAAGTCTTTGGGTGTAGCTGCACCCTTGGTGATTACACATTGACAAAACTCCACCTATTTGTCATGCTGTCATGCCAAGTATCCTTTAGGTTATTTGGTCACGAATATTTTTTTATAACCATTTAATCACAAGGGTACTGCTAGCGGGTCCACTAGTGTACTTAAAATTTTTCTTTTTTTTCTTTCATTTTCTTTTCAACATTTTTAATTATTAAGAAAAAAAAATTTTAACTTTATTAATAGTTACTTACTTCACCATTAAGTAAAAATTAAAATAATTAAAATAATCAAGTAATAAATTTAAATATAAGTTTGAGAGACTCCAATAACATTTTCTTTAATTACAAATCTTTTACTAAACCATGTCAGAACCTTTTCTTCGATTCCACCGTGACTAAGCCACTAAGAGCATCCACGTTTGATTAGGCAAAGGTAAAGTAAAATCTAGATTTTGGCTAATATCACATGTTTGGCTTTTTGTTTATTTTATTCAAAACATATTCTCACGTTAGATTATACATCTAAACTCTAAATAATAAAATATTATTAATTTCTTTTTTTGTTATCTAATTTATTTTTGTTACATATTTTAGTCAACACTCCATGGCAACTATGGTGCAACCACATAAAGTGTTAAGGAAAATATTCCTTCTAGAACTACTGCACCATCACAATCCTCACAACCAAGTGAACCAAGCACAGTCTCGTAACAAATTATTCTTCCAGAAGCTGCCAACTGCTACGTGCATGAGCTGCACATCTGCATTTGTAACAAACTAGAAACCATTAGTCCATAGAATATTCTTTATAAATTTGTTTTAGCACCTCAATATAAAAGGCCTCTGTGTAATACATTTGGAATCAATGAAAATATAGAAACATTTTCTATAACAGGGTATTAGAGCCTACACAGGAGTGCATCCATGGCTTCTTCTCCAACTCATTCTTCTCCCACCCTATCCATCCCAAATCTTTCTCACACCATTTTTGTAAAACCCACACCCGAAAACTATTTCTTATGGAAGGTCTAGCTTGTTCCTTATCTACGTGGCCAACGACCCTACAAATATGTAGATGGCTCTTGCCCATCACCTAAACCTCTTTTTGATAATTCTTCTCCAAATCTAGAATATGATCTCTGGATCCAACAAGACCAACTCATAATGTCTACGATAATTTCCTCTCCTTCGAAACCTTTGATTGCTCAAGTTGTCGGTTGCACCTCTACTCTTGCCATATGGATTTTCATGAATCCACCTATGCATTTGTTTCCCAAGCACAATTAATTCAAACTCAACTCCAGCTTGCTTCTTTAAAGAAATGAGTTGATTCCATTTCCATCTATTTTCGCCATGCCAAAACTTTAGCAGACACCATGGCAGCAGTTGGGCAACCTCTTATACCTGCTGAGTTTGTTCCTTATTTACTTGCTGGACTGGGACCTAACTATGATTCTCTTGTCTCATCCGTTGCAACATGTCTTGACCCTATTGGTCCTAAAGAATTACTTGGCTACTCGTTAGCTCATGAAGCTATACTACTTCTTCACTCTGAAACAAGTCTCTTTCCTGCTGATGTTTCTGCCAATTTCATAGCTAAATCCACCTCTCTTCAGCATGTTCGAGGCCCATTTCGTGGTTGCAATCCTTATCATGGACGTGGTGGTGGTGGCCGATACATTCCTAATCATGGTCGTGTTGGTTTCTCAAGTAATCATGGACCTGGTTCTTCATTTAATACTGACCCTCCATTGATTTGTCAGATTTGCAATTGCCGAAGTCAGTTGGCCCTTACCTGCCTCTATCATTTTAATCAAACATATATTGTTGCAACACCTGCGACTGCAAACTTCTCCAATTACCCCTCGGATGCAAGCTAGTACCCGGACACCACTGCCACTAATCACATCACATATGATTTGGCCAAGTTGAATTTGCAAGCTGTCGAATATCATGGAGAGGATAACTACATGTTGGTGATGGAACTGATATTCCCATCTCCCATTCTGGTTCAGCCTCTCTCTCCTCTCCCACCTTTACATTTCTTCTCAATAAACTGCAGTGTTTCTCCTTTCTAGAAAAACCTTATCTCTGTTCGCCAATTTTGCATTGATAATAACATTTTTTTTTCTTTGATTCATTTTGTGTTAAGGATTGCAAGTCGGGAAACAATTCTGCTACAGGTACTCGGCGTTGGGTACCTATTGTGGAACTATACTAATTTTATATTATTATTTTAATTTTAAAAAAACAAGATTTTAGAAATTCCTTAGGCGCCAAGCTATCACTATTTTCATCTCAGAAATCCGATTTCCTCTTCATTCATTGGCCAAACTCATCCCAGTTCTCCTTCAACCATCTTGTCTTCGTGCCGTTGAACCCGCACAGTTGTGCCGTCGAACCACCATCTGCTCCGTCGAATGTCGCGGATGTATTACCACTGTATGTGGACTTCGTAGTAGAACGCTTCCACAACCGATAGCAAATCATTAACACGCCCATGACAAGTACCTTCGGGATTTTCCATGCAATTGCTGCCTAGCCTCATATCCAAATCCACATTCACACCAAATGTAGGTCTAGGCCCTTGAAGCAAATTATTCATCAAATTCATAGTTCTTAGGTTTGGAAGATTTACAAATGACGTCGGTACAATACCCATTAGTTCGTTATCCCTAAAACTAACATCCTGCAACTTTTTTACCATGGAGAAGTCCGGTATTGGACCCGTAAACTGGTTCCCATGTAACCAAACCGAAGTCAAGGATGCTGCCATGTCAGCCAATATAGAAATTGTACCATCAAGCTTATCGTTACCCTGCTGCCCATTCAACCAAAGAGTCTAAATGCTGGAATGTGCAAAGGTCCGAGGTAGTTCACCTTCGAGTCTATTCATACCAATTTCAACTCCCCCAAACTTACCATAGTACCGAAAACTTCAGGAATTTTACCAGTGAGATTGGTGCTGCTGGCTGAGAAAGTCTTGAGCAAGGTCATTGATACAATGCTTTCAAGGATTGTCCATGGCGAGAAGGGGCTGTCGCCGATGGTTAAAGATTGCAAAGTCTTCATGTTGGTGAAGAAATCAGTGGGGAAGAAAGTGAAGAGGTTGTTGTGGGCTATGATTATCAGAATGGAGCCATGGCCAGCAAAGCTTGGGAACGGGCCGGTGAACTGGTTTTGCTGGACCTTGAGCTGGGTTAAGGTGGGAAGGTCTCTGAGCTCCTTGGGGAGCGTGCCCTGGAGGTTCATACTCTTGATTTGGATTAGTTGGACCTATTTAGATCTATCACACTTAACGTTCTTCCACGTACATGGGTCCGGCCCGGACTAACCGAGAGAGTCGGAGTTGATGATGCCTTATTTGAGAAGTTCCATCACAGCCGCGTCATCAGAGTGCACCGGAAGAGAAAGGGAGAGGAGAAGGCAAAGAAGAAGAGGAATGAAAAGGGTGGACATGGATGTTCGGCTTCCATTTTTTTCCTAGAGAAAATGTGGAGTGGTCGGTGGGGGTATCTAGGTAAGGTTTATGCAGGCATTGCCGGAAAGCAAAGGCGTTATCGGAGTTATAAAGGAAGGATGATAGAATCATAAAGTATTCAAAAGCGTGATAGAGAGATGATTCATGAATTGGAATTGGAAGTGGATGCGGCGAAGACAGAGGAAAGTGCACCGTTTTAATAATCCCACGTGGAACCACAGGTACGCGCTGGATACCCATCCCGGGTACAAGTAGCATTTTTGGTCGGGGAAACCTTTACTCGTGGGATCACAATAACGGTCTCTACTCCTCAACATCATTTGTCCATCCCTCTGCACTGACTAGCACCATCTTGTCGGTTCCACAATGGCATTCTCGACTTGGTCATCTCTCCATCAAGCTTGTCGCTTTATTATACAACAACATGGTCTGCCATATGATCCTTCTCAACCTTCTTTCTTTTGTAATGCATGTGCCTAAGCAAAGTCACATAGGCTTCCAGCTCACACGGCCACATAAATCTATTGCACCTTTTCAATTTAATTTTCTCAAACCTTTGGAGCCATCTCCTCATGTATCCAATGAGGGTTATCAATACTATGTTTCATTTGTCGATGATTTCTCTCAGTGTACGTGGGTTTTCTCTTTAAAATCCAAATCTCAAGCTTTTGATATTTTTGTTAAGTTTAAAGCACATGTTGAACTCCAATTTAACACCAAGATTAAACAATTCCAATCGGATTAGGGAGGCGAGTTTCGGCCTTTCTTAAATTATCTAGCAACTAATAGTATTATCCATCGTATTACCTGTTCCCATACCCACACTCAAAACAGTATAATGGGAAGAAAACATCGTCACATTATCGATACGAGATTAGCTCTTCTTTCTCATGTGTCGGTTCCTTTGAAATTCTGGGTCTATGCTTTTCTTCATGCAGTTTATTTAATTTACATGTTACCTACTTCATCTCTAAATAATTCATCTAATTTTCTCCTTCTTCACTAAAAACACCCTAACTATAAATCCCTGCGCACCTTCAGTTCAAAATGTTGGTCTCTCACAAGTCCTTATAATCATCACAAGTTCGCATACCATGTTGTTTGTAGTGTCTTTTTGGGTCTTAGTCCTCTTTACAGAGGCCATGTTTGCTATCATATTCCAATGGGCAGTATCTATATCTCCGAAGACTTACAATTCAATGAAAATCCTTACCCATTTGCTAACATTCCCAAGCCCAAGCCCACTGCTCAACCCACCCATGTTGCATTACCTCTTTTTAACCTCAACCCACACTCGTCAACACCATCTTCATCTCCTTCAATTCTGGGCGCCCATCGTTCCGCCTCCACTGTTTCATCACCACCTACACAAAGTTCTTCTCCCATGGTTGCTCAACAGCCTGTGCATTCAATGGAAACTAGTTTACAGACTACTTCCAGTCATCCCCAACAGTTTACTGACAAGACCATCCACTAGCCACCTCTTTGAGCATTTCTCAGCAACAAAACAATCATACCTGAAATCCCTTCGTGCTTTTCCATTGCACAAAAATATGTAGAAAGACGTGAAGCCATGTCAAAGGAGTTTAATGCCCTGCTTGCCAACAACACCTAGACATTAGTTCCGGCCTTTCGAGCATCTAATGCTTTTCCATGCAAGTTGGTGTTTCGCATCAAACGGCTTGCTGATGGGACTATTGAGCGACGAAATGCTCATTTAGTCGCTCAAGGATTTCTTCAACAATCCGGTATCAACTTCAATGAGACTTTTAGCCTAGTAGTCAATGCCACAACTGTTCATCTTGTACTTGCATTAGCCATTTCTCAAGGATGGGTCACTTGGCAATATGACGTCCAAAACGCTTTTTTACATGGCCTCTTGCACGAGATAGTGTTCATGACTCACCCCCTAGTTTTTCACGCCCATGGTTTCCTTCTCATGTTTACAAGTTGAACAAGGCCATATATGGCCTTCGCTAATCCCCTCATGTGTGGTATTCACTCCTCAGCTGCTGTCTAATTGATCTCGACTTTACCACTTCAACATCTGATCCATCACTATTTTTACGTACTACTGGAACAATTACCATCTTTGTCTTAGTTTATGTTGATAATCTATTAATTACAGGTTCCTCATAGCAAGCCATTCTAGCTCTCATCTCGGCTCTACGCATTGACTTTCCCATAACTGATCTCGGCAAGTTAAATTATTTCTTGGGCATTGAAGCCACCTACACCTCCAATGGTTTGCCACTCACACAACATAAATACATCTTTGATTTATTGCACAAAACTAACATGTTACTTACCAAGCCAGTTAAGTTCCCAATAGTCACATCCGAGAAACTCAGTAACTTCAATGAAACTTATTTAAGGATTCCACACTATATTGCACCATCGTTGGCTCACTCCAGTACCTCTCATTCACTAGACCCGACCTTGCATTTGTTGTTAGCAAGGTATGCCAATTTATGCACCCCCCTCGAGTTCCCCATTGGCAAGCCCTCAAACGCATCCTAAGACACCTTAAAAATACTTCTCATGTTGGTCTTCAACTCTCTCCATCTCTTAATTCAAATCTCATTGCCTTTTCCGATGCCGATTGGGCTGGATGTCCCGATGATTGAAGATCAACTAATAGCTACTACATTTTCCTCGACTGCAACTTGATCTCATGGTCTTCAAAGAAGCAACCTACAATAGCACGTTCATCAACAAAAGCTTTGTTTAAAACCGTAGCCAATACCACTGCTGAGGTAATCTAGCTGCAACATCTCTATCGAGACCATGGAGTGGTGCTCACCCGTGCACCTCCACTCTGCTGTGATAATGTAGGAGCAACTTATTTGTCCTCAAACCTGGTTTTCCATGTTAGAATAAAGCATGTCAAAATTGACTTTAACTTTGTTCATGATTAGGTCCTCAACAAGTCCTTGAATGTCTCTTTTATTTCTAGAAAAGATCAGCTCGCTGACATCCTAACCAAATCTCTCGCGGTAGCTCATTCCACTCATCTGTGTTCAAGTCTTCGTCTTCAATCATTACCGCTTGACTTGAGAGGGGATGTTAAGGAAAATATTCCTTCTAGAACAACTGCACCATCACAGTCCCCACAGCCAAGTGAACCAAGCAAAGTCTCGTAACAAGTTATTCTTCCAGAAGCTACCAGTTGCTACGTGCATGAGCTACACCTCTGCATTTGTAACAAACTAGAAACCATTAGTCAATAGAATATTCTTTATAAATTTGTTTTAGCATCTCACTATAAAAGGCCTCTGTGTAATGCATTTGGAATCAATGAGAATATAGAAACATTTTCTATAACATAAAGTAACAAAATTCCTCTTGAATCTTTTCCTCTAATTCAGACAAACACATCATAATGAAATGAAAAAAAAAAAAAAAGCAAATAAAATATGGGCTGCAAATTTGTCTTGTAAATATGAAAGCAGACAACACAATACAACTTCACAAACAGCACAATATAATAGGTTCCAGCACAAAAATAAAGTTTCACAAAACATTATCTGCCCTTTACAAAATAACACAATACAGCTACACAAACCAACTAGGCCATGAAAAGGTCATATCTCTTAAAATAGTAGCAGTCAACATGAATGAAAGAGAAACTTAGATATCCTATAAATTATATTAGGAGATGATAAAAATCTCGAGCATATAATTGATTTAACCCAGACCATGCTTGAAAATAATGTAAGCTCGTCAGCTTGAGATGGACATCGAATAGTGGCATTCCAAAACTAGATAATCACAATTTCCCTTCCCTTCTACACACGACAACAATTTACTAGTAACAACCTCATACATCTTTCCAAGCCATCCAAACAAATATGTTTCAGATGCAAAGCATCACTATGATTTGTAGAGCAAAATAAATACTTGACCTCCAATATCTCAATCCATTGCAAACTCAAAACAAGCACATTCTCCCAAGTTTTTAGGTACTAGCCCCAGAAAAACTCAAATATATATATATATAAATATATATATACATAATTAAACTAACTCCCAAGGATTTAACACCCTAAAAAGGAGGAGTCCCATTAATATTTTTCCTATATCCTTCCAAGTAAGAAGATACTCAAACAACTATATCATCTTATATATCATCAATGCAAGGCTAACATCCTCTACCCACCACCAAAAGCATGCCATGAAAGGTAGATAACTTGAAGCTCTTCAATTGAAGTCATAGGCAATACCATTCAAGAATACATTGCAAATGAAACTCGTGCTTGCAACTTGTCACCTGTGTAAAGAACAAAGATAAGGTGTATTAAATCAACATAAGAATACTAACTCAAGAGAAGAAAGACACAGAAATGCCTAAAATTAGGTGTCAAATGGGCCTCAGACTTGTTGGTCTCCTCCTCCTGAACCTAAAAAATAACATCCCTCAAATTATGTATGTGGTCATGCATACATTGTCACAACTAGAACCAAAAAATTAAACTGTTATATCTTTTCAAGTAACAAATGGAAAGCAAAGACCGAATATTCGATAGGAAAGAGAGAAAATAATTTATTAATGCCATTTTCAAAGTTAAATTTTGATATACAAAAAAGGGTGTCTGTGAAGCATATATGACAGACAAAACAAAATGAACTTTATGGTATGCATTAGAAAAATGAATTAAAACCCTGCAACCCCACAATTCCCATAAGATGAAAAGACTTTGAAAAAAGAGTTTACAACCAAAATCAACAGCATTATATCATTCATATCATCCCACATCATTATTATGACATGATTACACCATTAAATGAACAAAAGTACAAAAGCCCACCAATCGAAACAGAGGAAAAAAGAGCATAGAAATAGATTCATCCTTAAACGGATCAAAATAGTACTTGAAACGACGACAGTTGAGATCCATAAGTGCAGGACTATTGCACTTCCAAGGATTCTTTATTTCTTGGGTTGTCCAAGGAGATTTAGAGGGTCCTGGAGTACAAACCAACAAGTATGAAAAATCAGCACACACTGAGTAAAAATCATCACAAACAACAAGTAAAATCTAGCACACAGTGAGTACCAACATATATGCGACAGATAGGCACTCTAGGTCAAAAACCAACTAGTAAAATGTTGAAATCATTACCTTGGCTTCGGATTGAAATAGATTACTCTAAACCGCTGAGTAAAAATCATTACTGTGTGAAGTAAAAATCATTACCGTGTCGGATGGTGGGAAACTGAAATTGAAACCAAGAGTTGTAGCTGACGAATGTTCTTGAGACAAGCCGAAATAGAGAGAAAATGCCTGGAAATGGAAGGCTCGAGAGGGAAGGAAAGGGGAAAGAGAAAAAAACTGAGGGAATAGAGAGGTTTTGATCGTTGTAGTGTGAGATAAAAGAAAGAAAAATTCTATTCATTATTTCCATATATCACACACCACATTTGTTTTCTCTTATCAAGTATGTGGTATATAAATGATGAGTATAAGAATTTAATAAATTTAAGAAGAATAAAGCCAAAATAAAAATTTAAAAACTTAAAAAAAAATGTAGTGTGTGGTGTATGAGAATGATAAGTAGCAAAGCTCAAAAAAGCATACCAAGCTACAATACAAGTCAAATATGACTCAAGGGTGCAAAACTGTGCAGCTTAAATGCGGTTTGGATAGTGAGATGAGATGATTTTAGGTAAAAGTTAAAGTTGAATAAAATATTATTATAATATTATTATTGTTTTAGGATTTGAAAAATTGAATTGTTTATTATATTTTAGGTGAAAATTTAAAAAATAATAATGATGAGATAAGATGAGATGAAACATTTTCACTATCCAACCAGGGCCTAGAGCCAATTTTATTTGGACTTGTTTAATACAATATAGGTGTTTTTATGCTCTATCAGGCAAACCTTTGACTTTGATGGTGGATGCCTAATCAAGGTGATCTTTAGAGCATTCTCAATAGTTTTTTTATCCTATCCTTCAAAATATATCATCAAAATCTACTTTTTCTATTTTACACATTGATATTTACAATAGTTCATACATCAGCTTATTTATTTTTTCTCTATATCATTTAAATATTATTTTTTTAATATTTTTATTCATTTGAAATATTTCTTCTAACTACCAATAAATTTGCAAAGGAGAAAGAAAATAATTAAATATGTTTTAGAATTGTGAATAGTATTCTCTATGCCTGCACAATTAACCTACCCAATAAATGGTTCGGATCGGATAAAAAAGTATCATTATTATTATTATTATTTAAAACCAATGGAAATGACCGGTGGTTCAAGAATGTGGGGGATTAAAATCGTTATTATCCAAACAATGGTTGGAGTTAAATCTTTATCCTAGCTATACATGATCTACTATCAATTCCTAAAAATGGGGTGGCCTGGTTAATGAATCGACTAGGATATATGTGCAAATAGCCTCCATTATCCTACAATAACCTAAAAAAAAAACTTGTTAAAAGGAAAATGCAATTCAGTCTAAAATGGAGAGAAAAAGAAAACTGAAAACCATATCTTCTAGACAGTCAAAGTTCAGAATCTTATCTGCATCTTTTTTTGATATGCATAACTTTGATGAGCACTTTGGATATTAAAGCGTGAAATTCCCATTCTCCCATTAGTTTAGCATGAGATAAGTGGAATACAATAAAGGAGTACAACGCAAAAAGTGACAGGTAGAGCCTCACAAAACTTCATAATTTAACACAAATGGGTCCCAAATGACTGAACAATAAACCTCCATAACATAAGAAATTCATTCATTATTGTTAAAAATATTAGGACCCATCAAAGGAACCCCACATGGCTTTTTCAGTGTCAACAAACAATCCTCAAACAGGAATCTTTAACAACAAATATATAATGTGCAGACCATAAGCCTTAAGGTACTCCTCATCAACATAAATAAAACTTGATTTGGGATCAAACTCTGAAAAATATTAAATGATATAACAATAAATATTATGAAAAATTTTAATAAATATGTAAGTAAGAAATGTGTTCATTACCCAATTTTGTCTCAAAACTTTCAACATTGTCTAAGGAGGCATGAAGATCAATAGGTATTGGATCTTTTAACCAATTCTGAGTACAAATGAGTGCCTTAACTGTTCTTGGAGATAATGAACAATGAAATGGGTCAAACACACGACCCACCGCGCTAAAGGCTGACTTAGAAGAAACAGGAATGACCATCACATCCCATGCAACTCTTGCCAAAATAGGATACTTTATTTCATTGATCTTCCACCAATCCAAAATATCAAAATTTGGAACTCGGGCCTTACAACCATGTTCCAAGTATTGATCAATCTCTTATTTGTTTCTCAAATTACATTAAAAAATTTCTTGCTCATACTCAACCCAAAAACTTTGCAAAGAATCAGAATCAATCATACTAGGATCAACTGAGGAAGAAGGCTCAAAGTATGAAACTCCACTTGAACTCCCATACATAATATCATATTCACTGTACATGTCAATCATCAATTGTTTCACTTTAACAATCATTTCTTCAACTAAATTACCACCATATACTTTTTTGAACAAAAAATGCAAAAGATTAAATTTGCATCTTGGATCAAGAGCAACATCAATGAATATCATCAAGTTAGTCTTTTTAATTGATTCCCAATATTTGTCATACTTACACTTTATGCCCGTAGCCATACCTCTCAACACTAGATTATTACTTTGACTCATTTTTTATAAATGCGATTGGATACCACAAAGCTCTTGGACATATGCAATAGATGTGACATACAAATAGTCAGAAAGTCTCACAGTAGTATTATAAAAAATCTTCAAAAATTTAACCATTATTTTAACTCTAACCCAATCACTAGAGCTTGGGGGCACTCGAGCTCACACTACGACAATAGCGAGAAAAATAACCATTATCATTCTCCCATCGCAAAAATGGCTTTTGAAATGTTTCTGCAACTTCTAGCATGAGTTAAGTGGAGTTCCATTTGGTGGAAACATCAAGGCATACCAATTTTGAACATCTGATTTTCTCCTTCTCTATACGCTTTTTGAATTTTTCCATTTTTGCAAGAGATGATCTAACATACTTAACCGTACTGCCCACCCTTGTGATTTAATCATCACAATCTTTTAGCCCATCATTCACAATAAGATTCATAATATGGGCACAACACCTCATGTGAATATAATTCCCCTCCAACAAATGACCTCACACAAACCTTTTTAAGTAATCGATGGCAACATCATTTGAGGAAGCATTGTTAACTGTAACAATAAAAATCTTATCAATTTCTCAATCTTGTAGACATGACTCTACATGCTTTCCAGTAGTGTCCCCTTTGTGATTAGGAATCAAACAAAAATTTATAACTTTTTGTGTAATTTCCATTCAAATTCAATAAAGTGTGTAGTAAGACACATATAATTGAAGTTCTGATTGGACGTCCAAGTGTCTGTAGTTAAACTAACCCGCCCAACTGCCTTAAATACTTTCCTCAACTTCTCCTTCTCTTTTTTAAAATAGTTTAATACAATCTCTCACTGCAGTGGTTTAAGATGGCACTTGGAATCTTGGTTCTAGTTATTTACATTCCCTCCTAAATCCTTGTGCTTCCACCACCCTAAACGGAATCTCATCACAAATTTCATCTCTGCAATTGCCATTCATACATCTTCTGGATCAAACTTATGTATAGTTTGTTGATCCATAGGTCTAATTCTATTCGGATTTTTCCTAACATGATGCAGCATACTTAATGTACCATGTTTGTTAGGGTGACAAACGTAAGTCTTGTGGCAATAATTACACCCCGCTTTTGGGTCACTTAATGAACATCCACCTATTTTTGTGAAATGTTCCCACACCGCTGAGGGGTCCTTACTTGCCTTCCTTTTGAAAGGAAAGATGGTGTTACTACTACTAGACAAATTAATGTTTGAAACTGAAGGAGTAGTAATCTCATCGTCTCTTAAAGTTGTAGGAGTGTCACTTTTGAGGGAATCCATAGTATGAACTGACATATAATAAAAGCATGAGAAAATAAGAATACCATACTGTTTTGAACAATGGAAATTCATTTTTTTCTAAATGTTAAAGAGAAACAAATAAAAAGACATAAAACAAATAAGAATGCACAGGCCTAATCGCATGATGTTTATTAAACATTCAAAGGCCATTTGAGAGATCTAGCTGGCAACAACAAATATTGTGAAAAACTCCATCCTTAGAGTCCAAGTTATATTGGGAAGTGTTGAGTTGTGTTGATGTACATATCTTTTTTTTGACAATTCTTGTTTTATTTACGTAAAAAACAAACAATCTAAGTCTCACTCAGAAATGCCCTGTCTGGATATGAAACACGTGTTGTGGGTTGTGTGGCACTCACCCTAAGAGAAGAAAAATGGGCATGTCCAAGAAAACCTTCCCCAAGCGTAGCACTTACAAGGGGTGCTCCCACATATCTATAGATACCATAGACATTGTCATCAGTTGCAGAGTACAGGGCACTTCAAGCAACCATTGTCCTATTCAATAAATTTGTTCATTCTTTTTTTAAAAATAAAAAATAGAAATTTTTTAGGTGGTTGAGGCTAGAGTCCAAACAATCATATACTGTAATATAATTCAAGATTAGTGGGATGTGGTTAGGGGTGCAAAGGGCATCTTCAAATGTTTAAAATGGAGGTCGTTTCAAATGTTTATTCTCCCATGAGTCTCTGAGTCATGATCTTCTCAAGTAGTTTTTGAGTACTCAGAAAGTGGAGCTGTCATTTTTTTCCACAAACTATCAATACAAAAAGGAATTCAAGTTATCCACTCAAAACCAAGAAAAGACTTAAACAATATAACCAAAAATAGAAAAACGACCACAAGCGAAGACAACATTGCAAACTGAAGGGAAAAAACAAATCCAAAAACTCCAAACTATATAACAATCATCTCTGGCAAATGTATCACAATCATTTGATTCATCCCTTATGGATAATAGATAGGCAGATAAATAGCAGCAAAATTTGTAAAGCTTCATGTACTTGTGGTCAATGTATTTTACAAAAATGAAATCAGCAATCCAAGCAAAGAATACCAATTAAGCACCTAGAAAAAAAAATATAGCCCACCACTAAAAAAGATCACCACCAAAGGAAAAACAATAAGGAAAAAAGTGCAAACAAAAGCTGGCATTTTGGACAAACAGAAGGGAACCACAAAACCTGCTGGTACAAAAAGCTTGAATGAGCTTTGGCAATGGATTCACATTCGCACCACTGCCAGAGAGAGAAGAGAATGGATGACCCTGATTTTGGAGAAGAAAGTAAAGCTTAGTGAATAGGATTCTCGATTCAGAGTAAGAGAGACTCAGAGAGAGAGAGAGAGAGAGAGAGAGTAACCTGTGGATGCAAGGTGGAGAAGCAACAGATGACGAACAACAACGACGATTGACGAGGACAAATGGCAAGGTGGCTAGGGTTTGAGGAGAAGAACTTGGTTTAAAATGTATACTTAGTTTTGACCGATATCTAGGTGTAGTAAACCCGTTAGTGGACTGGATCTAATGAACCCGACTTTTGTCGGGTGGGCAATGTCGGTTCTTACTGACGGATCGGCCTATGGCCTTTTATGCACAGGACTAGTATTCTCTACATCTAGAGGATTATTGTAGCAAAATGTAAAATAAAGATTTAAATATAAAATCTATAAGAAGGGTCTTTTGATTAACTTTCTTTATATTTTACAAAAAAATGTATTTTACATGAACCATTTTAAAAACTCTAAGTCTTCTCTGCATCTAAATTCTGATTGCCTTTGTTTTTTCCCTCATGTCCAATCTTTTTAAAGCAAGGCTAAAAAAAACTTTTAGGTTCTTTCAACTTATCTAAAATTGAATCGGTCAAAAACAAAATCGATATTAGTGAATTTTTAAAATCAATCGCTTTAATTGATCCATTTAAATTGATTGTAGCCAATTTCATATCAATTTGAGCCAATCCCAATCAATTCAAAACTACATTTATTTTTTAAATTGTCTAATAAATAAGTTTTTTAACTTACTGTATAAAAATATGATAGAACTAAAGATATATTAACTTTTTCATCATTGTATTTAATAAGAATCTAACATCCCCATGGTTAATAATAAAGTCTTTTTTTTAGATCTGGGGAGCTAGAGTGCTACTACTAAACCTGACTTAAAACTACATATATTTTTAATTCTAAAAGAAATGCTAAGTACAAAGATTCCTTATAATAAATAAATTCGTTTTGTATTACAATATTGACATCGTAAATGAGAGTGTACAAAAGCATTTATTATAATTTCTCAAAATCCATGCCATAAAAATCATAACTTAAAATCTCTATACATGATCTAGGTCACTGTCTTACATCTTTGGACTAAGTCCCGTCCTACAGCTTTACCTTCATAAATATTCTAATATAAGGTGGTTTAAAAACATAAAAACACACTAATATTAGTCGATGACTCAATAAGAAACTCATAATGTAAACATACTTAACATAAGGTTTTTATAAAATATTTCATGCTGAAAACTTAAAATCATTATTAAGGTAAAAAATCAGCACAATAGGCCTTAAGAGGAAAAAGAGTTATTCCTGACCTGCTATGACAAAAATTTGGAGCTGAGTCTTTGGAGTCGCAAATGGTCAGCGTTTAAGGCATACAAATAAGCACCAGTACCAAGCAGAAGAAAGCGAGAAACATTCATATTGTGGACCTTGTGGACAAGAGTCTAGTGGATTGGGGAAAGAATGATGGGTCTCGGAGATTACAAAAGTCAGGAAACTGGAATTTACAAATGAAATATATAATCGATGGCACTTTTAGGCTCTGTTTGGAATTTGGACATTTTAAGCTGAGTCTAAGGGTGTAACCGGTCTGGTTCGATTCGGTTTTGGACATATTTTATAACCGAACCGGTATATGCTGGTTTTGAGATTTAAAAAACTAATATCGCATTGGTTGCACTCCTAAATTGGTACTTTCAATTTTACTGGTTCTAGTCCAGTTCAATCCGATTTTTTCAGTATATTATATAGTATAATAATATAGTGTAATATATTGTGGTATATTATAATTGTATTATAGACTATAGTGATATATTATAATATATAATATAATGCTATATTATAGTATATTATAATATATAGTGATATAGTATTAATATAACTACTAATACAATAGACTATAGTGATAATATATAGTTATTTATATTGGATTTTAAAATTTAATATTATATTAATTAGTAATTATCATATAATACAAAATTATTTTATATATAATTATATATTGTATATGAAAATTATATATAATACAAAAAATCATATAAAAATTATTTTATAAAATATAAAAAATTAAAAAATATATTTGAACTAGTTTGGTCCTGTTCAATCCGATGTTAGAAAAAAAAAATAGACCCATTTTGACCAGTTTTGAGAAAAATAAAATCGGTATCGGACAGAACCAAACCCATCGATTTGGTTTGGTCCAATCTAGTTTACCGGTTCACCAGTTGTTTTTCACCCCTAGCTGAGTCGAACATCCAAATACCCAACTCTCAAATAATTAAACTCATTCCAACTCAAAACCTCTTTACACGTGGGATCCACAACCTTTTTTAACTCAACACCTCTTTACACATGGAACCTACAACTTTTTTCAATTTCTCATAAATACATCTAAACTCATCTTAGCATCCAAATATATCTAAATTTCTCTTAGGTGGGCGCCACAAAACTCACCCTACCATCTCAACTCATTACTATTTAGTTTATTCATAAAGAATTTAACTTATCTCAACTTAGCTCAACATTCAAACGAGTCTTAGACTACTTTCTTCAACTTTTACAAAAATATGGGTTTTACCAAACCCATTGGGGATTCTTAGGTATCACTTCTCTTTTTGGATACCGTTTCTCTCGGTTCCTGTAGAGCTATCCATTTAAATAATATTTGGATAAGAGCAGTGCTACTCTGCCACCTGAGTAGCACCACTCCAAATGATCACTAGGCCAAATTGGTATTTTTATTTTTTTTCATATTTTTTTATCATTTTAAAATATTTTTAAAAAATATAAAAAAAAATCAATATACTAATAGTTATTTCCTTAACTATTTAGTAAAGAAAACAATTTTTTTAAAAAAATTAAAATACATGAAGCATCAAAATGAGAGGACAAATTGAGTGGGTAAAGTAGCATTTTTCTTTGGATAAAAAGTCTTGCTATGGAACGACTCGAGTGTTAGACTTAGGGAGCACCTATGGCTTGGCATACACCAAACTTTCTTTTATTTTTCATAAAAAATAAAATAATTTTAAAATACAACACACCCACTCTATTGTATAAAGAGTTATGCTACTCGTCCGCCACTACACCTCACATCCTGACAAGGGTCCCACTCATATTTCTATTTTTATTTCAACTTCTGTCTGAATCTTCACTTTTTAGTCTTCTTCACTGGTTGGTTTGCATCTTCACTTTTTGCTGACAATGGGTCCCACTCATATTTTAAAATCATTTAATTTATTTTATTTCTATAGCCACCTGCATCTTCACTTTTTGGTTGGTTTGCATCTTCACTTATTAGAGGTTTAGACAGTGAGTTGAGATGAGATAAGATGGGATGATAGTTAAAATTTGAATAAAATACTGTTAGAATATAATTTTTTAATATACATATTTTTTATTTTGAGATTGGAAAAAGTTGAATTATTTATTATATTTTATTTGAAAACTTGACAAAATTGTTATGATTAAATCGGCTTCTACGTCCATCCTTAACTCGGCCAAAGTGGTGGTGGCTTTATCAAGGACGTGGTCAAGCCTTGGGTTAAGCCCTTCGGCTTTTAGAGTGCCCCCGTACATGGTACTTCAATTTCTTGGCTAAAAAAAACTTGCAACTTGGCTTGCAAATAGAAAAATCATGCTCAAATAAATTTGGACAGCAACTATGAATCACTTGTGTGATGGATCATGCTTCAAAAATTCAACCTTGGGTCCTCCACTTTTTAGGCTGGTCGACCCCTCATGCAACAAGTTTGATGTCCAACCTTCGGTCTTCCACCAACTCGTGTGGTCAACCCTTACAATCAATTTACACCGTCCTCCTCCTCAACCCCCAAACTTTGTTTAACAAGAACCAACAAAATAATAATGGGATCCACAAAGGACTACCCCAACCAATTCACAAAATTCAAGTTAACACGTCGTTTACCTTGAGGAGAAAAGAGAACTTCTAAAAAACATCAAGTAAGACTTTTCAATGAAATCTCTTGACAAAAGCACTAATAAATGTTAGGGCTTCTCAAGAGCACCAAGTAAGATAGCTCTCTATGAAATCTCTCAATGAAAGCACCAATTAATGTTAGGGACCTCGGTCAAGTCCCTAAATACTACGTTGTTCTCGCCTTGGTTCTCCTTCTGATGACCGATGTGACTAGCCTTCTTGCTTAGCCTTGTAAGTATAAGTGCAATGATATGTTTCTAGGTTGATGAAGGTATGGTGTTTAGTGATGAAAATGATGATGATGATGATGATGAGTTCAGATGATCTCAATGGCGAATATTCATGTTTGATGCCATGTGGAATGGTTTGAAGGTTGCCTTTGATGTTGGGCCCTTTTGGATAATGTTTAGAGTTGATATGATGAATATAGGCTATCGTTTAGGTGGTGGCGAAGGGAAATTTCGAGATTGGGAAGAGATGGCTTAGGGTTGGAGTGTAGGATGAGATGCTAAGGTTGGAAGGATGTGGGTGAATGAGGCTAGGACTCCTAGAGTGATGGAGTCACTTTAGGAAATGGAGGAATTCGGTTAAGGGAGGAAAGATGAAGATGTGTTGTGTTTGAAAGGGTCTAGGATTGTTCCTTGAGTTAAGGGATTTGGAGATAGAAGGTAGGGTTTGGATATGGTAAGACGATGATGGTCTTTGATCTTCTTGAGTGATTCTAGGGAATGAGAGATTTGAGAGATTAGATATAGAATATGGGATTTGGTAATGGTAAGATAAGCAAGATATGATTTGAATATGGCAAGAGGTGGGAAGTCTTTGGTTGACTCGAGGGATTCTAGGAATAGAGTGATTCTATGGAAGTTGAGTGATTGGAGGGATTGGATTTAGAAGATAGAAGAGGATTGAGATTCGGTTTTGGCTATTGGGGGTAAGTCTTGGTTGGCCAGAGATATTGTAGGGATGAAGAGATTTAAGGGATTGACAATGAGATGTCAATTCCTTAAATCAAGGGATATGGATATGGAAGATAAGATTTGAATGATGGGTAAGGTGACTAGGATTGATTCTAAATGGTAAGATGCATAGAAGTTGTTGGGAATTGAAAGTTTGACTAAGGCAATGGGTGTATTTCAAATTTGGAGTAATTGGAAGATGGAAGATGAGTTCCTAAGTTGTAGGAGATGATTTTGGGATTAATAGGATTTGTGGGATTGATTGGGATGAGTTAATTAACTTTCCTAAAATTAAGCAAGTTGCCAAGTGAGACTCTTGAGGGATGGTTAGGGTTTATGGAAGACAAGGGTTTCGGCTAGGGCTTTGTTGGATGGATAGATGCTAGTTTTGGTAAGAGGCAATTATGGAAAGATGGAGGCTTAGTAGATTTCGGCTAGGGTTTGTGTAGATGATGGAGGCTAGGTCTTATGAAATTTATGAATACGGAAAGTAGGGTAAACAATGTGTTGGCCGAAATATGTGAGTAGGAGAGATCAAATATGTGAATGGATTGTGTTTGTGAGATAAAAGGATGTAAGACAATGTATGAATAAAGGATGAATGGACTCAATAAAAGAATATGAAGACTCTGTTTATAGTTTATATGGATATTTTGATAAATCAAAGAATACTAAAATTAAAGTTTAGGATGTTTTTGATATGCAAGAAAGAATAGATAAACAAGATGGAAAATATAAGAACAATGTATTTTTGGATTTTGAATATAGAATGAAAAACATAAACAAGAGATTGGCAAATTGAATGGAACAAAAGCAATACTCATAAGATTGATAGATAATTCACCATCGATTCACGAATTACACAATGATGAAATAAGATAGATTGAATCACACTTATTCACGAATTTCAAGGTGATGACCCTCTACTAGGGATTTATGAATTTTACCCAAGTAGCCCAAGTGCTAAGTACCAAAAAGTGATCTTATGATTAATAATCCACCCACTTAGAGATTTACCAAATTGTCAAAAGATGTAAACTAAGTTGCAAAGGGTCCTATTTATTGAGATTACAAAGTGAAAACCCTCAATAGGTCTCTTGAAATATAATTAAATAAAATAAATAAAGATAATAAAATAGCACAGTCTTGGATGGCCAATGTGGCCTTTTAACATGTCTTAGCCCTTGGCTGTCCTTGACCACGGAAGTGGCCTAATCTTTATTATCTATGCATGCCTAGGACCATGTCCTAAGGTGGTTTTCGATGGAAACCTTACAATCCTCCTTCCTTTAATTATATCCTTGCCTTCAAGGATCATATTCGACAAACTCAAGCTCACATAGTCTTTACTTGCCTCCTTTAAAGCAAAACAATTTTCTCCACCTAGACACAATGTCTTGGACATGATGGCTTCACAAGGCTTGACTTCCTTAGTGGACAAAGTGGTCCAACTTATTTTCTTTTCCCCCATATTCTCCTTGCCTCTCCAAAGAACTTTGGTTTGCAAGGATTGAGACCACTTGCTCCCCATGTCCTTAGATTGGCAGTCTTCCATAGTAAGGTTTTTTTCTAAATTATCACCCTTTCTCTTCACCTCTTGGAACCTTGTAGGTTGTTTCAACTTACTCTCTTTGGTTAGCAACTCACATGGATCCCCCTTACTACTCTTAGAAAAATCCACTCTAGGCCTTATTGGTCCCTAGACATAAGCCCGGTTTACTCTTCTCTCCACATAGTGGTCTCTCTTGTATTTTCTCTCATGGTGGCTTTCACCTCTCTCTTGATGGTGTCGTCTGACATCAAAGTAAGTATCTTGGCCATAAGGCCTCTCATTTATTTTTCTTTCAAGCTTCTCAAGACTTGCATTTGTCTCTCTCTGCAAGGTTTCAAAGGTTCTTCTATTCTCTTTACTCTTACGGGTTATGACTTTCACGTCCATCCTTAACTTGGCCAAAGTGGTGGTGGCTTTATGAAGGACATGGTCGAGCCTTGTATTAAGCCCCTCGGCTTCTAAAGTGCCCCCGTACATGGTACTTCAATGTTTTGGCTCAAAACAACTTGCAACTTGGCTTGCAAATGGAAAAATCATGCTCAAATCAATTTGGACAGCAACTATGAATCATTTGTGCGATGATCAAGTTTCAAAAATCCAACCTTGGGTCTCCCACTTTTTAGGGTGGTCGACCCCTCATGCAACAAGTTTGATGTCCAACTCATGTGCTCGACTCTTAGAATCAATTCACTCCGTCCTCCTCCTCAACCCCCAAACTTTGTTTAATAAGAACCAACAAAAAAATAATGGGATCCACAAGGGACTCCCCTAACCAATTCATAAAGTTCAAGTTAACTCGTCGTTTACCTCGAGGAGAAATGAGAACTTCTAAAAAACATTAAGCAAGACTCTTCAATAAAATCTCTTGACAAAAACACCAATTAATGTTAGGGACCTCGGTCAAGTCCCTAAACACTATGTTGTCCTCGCCTTGGTTCTCCTTATGATGATCAATGTGACTAGCCTTCTCTTGCTTGGCTTTCCACATATAATGGCAATGATGGCTTCCTAAGTTGATGAAGGTATGGTGTTTAGTGATGAAAATGATGATGATGATGATAAGTTCGGGTGATCTAAGTGGTGAAGATGCGTGTTTGATGCAATGTGGATGGTTTGAAGGTTGCCCTTGATGTTGGGCCCTCTTGGATGATGTTTAGGGTTGATTTGATGAATATAGGCTATGGTTTAGGTGGTGATGAAGGGAAATTTCGAGATTGGGAAGAGTTGGCTTAGGGTTAGAGTGTAGGATGAGATGCTAGGGTTGGAAGGATGTGGGTGAATGAGGCTAAGACTCCTAGAGTGATGGAGTCACTTTGGGAAATGGAGGAAAGATAAAGATGTGTTGTGTTTGAAAGGGTCTAAGATTGTTCCTTGAGTTTAGGGATTTGGAGATAGAAGGTAGGGTTTGGATATGGTAAGATGATGATGGTTTTTTATCTTCTTGAGTGATTCTAGGGAATGAGAGATTTGAGAGATTAGATATAGAAGATGGGATTTGGTTATCATAAGATAAGGAAGATATGATTTGAATATGGCTAGAGGTAAGAAGTTTTTGGTTGACTTGAAAGATTATAGAAATGGAGTGATTCTAGGGAAGTTTAGTGATTGGAGAGATTGGATTTAGAAGATGGAAGAGGATTGAGATTCGGTTTTGGCTATTGGGGGTAAGTCTTGGTTGGCTTGAGATATTATAGGGATAGAAAGATTTAAGGGATTGATAATGGGATGTCAATTCCTTAAATTAAGGGATATGGATATAGAAGATAGGATTTGAATGATGGGTAAGGTGACTAAGGTTGATTCTAAATGGTAAGATGCATGGAAGTTGTTGGGAATTAGAAGTTTGACTAAGGCAATGGGTGTATTTCGAATTTGGAGTAATTGAAAGATGGAATATTAGTTCCTAAGTTGTAGAAGATGATTTTGGGATTGGTAGAATTTGTGGGATTGATTGGGATGAGTTAACTTTCCTAAAATTAAGGAAGTTGTCAAGTGGGACTTTTGAAGGATGGCTAGGGTTTATGGAAGACAAGGGTTTCGACTAGGGTTTTGTTGGATGGATGGAGGTTAATTTTGGTAAGAGGCAATTATGGGAAGATGGAGGCTTAGTGGATTTTGGCTAGGGTTTCTATAGATGATGGAGGCTAGGTCTTATGGAATTGATGAATATGGAAAGTAGGGCAAACAATGTGTTGGTGAAATATGTGAGTGAAAGAGATCAAATGGGTGAAGAGATTGTGTTTGTGAGATGGAAGGATGCAAGACAATGTATGAACAAATAATGAATGGACTCAATAAAAGAATATGAAGACCTTCTTTATAGTTTATATGGATATTTTAAGAAATCAAAAAATACTAAGATTTAAGGCTTAGGATGTGTTTGATATGCAAGAAAGAATAGATGAACAAGATGAAAAATATAGATCTCATGATTAATAATCCACCCACTTAGGGATTTACCAAATTGTCAAAAGATGTAAACTAAGGTGCTAAGGGTCCTATTTATAGAGATTATAAAGTGGAAACCCCCAATAGATCTCTTGAAATATAATTAAATAAAATAAATAATAATAATAAAATAGAATGGTCTTGGATGGCCAATGTGGCCTTTTAACATATCTTGGCCTTTGGCTGGTCTTGACCACTGAAGTGGCCCAATCTTTGTTGTCCATGCATGCCTAGGATCTTGTCCTAGGGCGGTTTTTTATGGGTACCTTACAATCCCCCTTCCTTTAAGTATATCCTTGCCCTCAAGGATCATATTTGACAAACTCAAACCCACATAGTCTTTACTTGCCTCCTTTAAAGCAAAACAAGTTTCTCCACGTAGACACAATGTCTTGGACATGATGGCCTCACAAGGCTTAACTTCCTTAATGGCCAAAGTGGTTCAACTTATTTTCTTCTCCCCCATATCCTCCTTGCCTCTCCAAGGAACTTCAGTTTGCAAGGATTGAGACCACTTGCTCCCCATGTTCTTAGATTGGCACTCCTCCATAGTACGGTTTTTTTTCTAAATTCTCCCCCTTTCTCTTCACCTCTTGGAACCTTGTAGGTTGTTTCAATTTACTCTCTTTGGTTAGCAACTCACATGGATCCCCTTACCACTTTTAGAAAAATCCACTCTAGGCCTTATTGGTCCCCAGTCATAAGTCTGGTTTCCTTTTCTCTCCACATAGTGGTCTCTCTTGTATTTTCTCTCATGGTGGCTTCCACCTCTCTCTTGATGGTGTCATCTGCTATTAAAGTAAGTATCTTGGCCATAAGGCCTCTTAATTATTTTTCTTTCAAACTTCTCAAAACTTGCATTTGTCTCTCTACGCATGGTTTCAAAGGTTCTTCTATTGTCTTTACTCTTACGGGTTATAGCTTTCACGTCCATCCTTAACTTGGCCAAAGTGGTGGTGACTTTATCAAGGATGTGGTCGAGCCTTATGTTAAGCCCTTCGGCTTCTAGATGGCCCCCGTACATGGTACTTCAATTTTTTGGCTCAAAACAACTTGCAACTTGGCTTGCAAATAGAAAAATCATGCTCAAATCAATTTGGACAGCAACTATGAACCACTTGTGCGATGGATCATGCTTAAAAAATCCAACCTTGAATCCTCCACTTTTTAGGATGGTCAACCCCTCATGCAACAAGTTTGATGTCCAACCTTGAGTCTTCCACCAACTTGTGTGGTCGACCCCTACAATCAATTTACTCCGTCTTCCTCCTCATCCCCCAAATTTTGTTTAACAAGAACCAACAAAATAATAAGGGGATCCACGAGGGACTCCCACAACCAATTCACAAAGTTCAAGTTAACACATCGTTTTCCTTGAGGAGAAGTGAGAACTTCTCAAAAACATCAAGCAAGACTCTTCAATGAAATCTCTTGATAAAAGCACCAATTAATATTAGGACTTTTCAAGAGCACCAAGCAAGATAGTTCCCTATGAAACCTCTCAATGAAAGCACCAATTAATGTTTAGGACCTTGGTCAAGTCACTAAATACTATGTTATTCTCGCCTTGGTTCTCCTTGTGATGACCGATGTGACTAGCTTTCTTGCTTGGCCTTGCAAGTATAATGGCAATTATGAGTTCCAAGGTTGATGAATGTATGGTGTTTAGTGATGAAAATTATGATGATGATGATGAGTTTTCGGGTGATCAAAGTGACGAATATGCGTGTTTGATGCAATGTGGATGGTTTGAAGGTTGCCCTTGATGTTGGGCCTTCTTGGATGATGTTTAGGGTTGATATGATGAAAATAGACTACGATTTAGGTGGTGACGAATGGGAATTTCAATATTGAGAAGAGTTGGCTTACGGTTGGAGTGTAGGATGAGATGCTAGGGTTGGAAAGATGTGGGTGAATGAGGCTAGGACTCCTAGAGTGATGGAGTCACTTTGGGAAAGGGAGGAGTTCGATTAAAGAAGGAAAGATGAAAATGTGTTGTATTTGAAAGGGTCTAAGGTTGTTCCTTGAGTTTAGGGATTTGGAGATAGAAGGTAGGGTTTGGATATGGTAAGATGATGATGGTCTTTGATCTTCTTGAGTGATTTTAGGAAAATGAGAGATTTAAGAGATTAGATATAGAAGATGGGATTTGGTTATGGTAAGATAAGCAAGATACGATTTGAATATGGCAAGAGGTGGGAAGTCTCTAGTTGACTTGAGAGGTTCTAGGAATGGAGTGATTCTAGTGAAGTTGAGTGATTGGATGGATTGGATTTAGAAGATGGAAGAGGATGGGATTTGGTTTTGGCTATAAGGGGTAAGTCTTGGTTGGCTAGAGATATTGTAGGGATAGAGAGATTTAAGGGATTGACAATGGGATGTCAATCCCTTAAATCAAGGGATATGGATATAGAAGATAGGATTTGAATGATAGGTAAGGTGACTAGGGTTGATTCTAAATAGTAAGATGCATGGAAGTTGTTGGGAATTGGAAGTTTGATTAAGGCAATGGCTGTATTTCAAATTTGGATTAATTGGAAGATGGAAGATGAGTTCCTAAGTTGTAGAAGATGATTTTGGGATTTGTAGGATTTGTGGGATTGATTGCAATGAGTCAACTTTCCTAAAATTAAGAAAGTTGTCAAGTGT
>QEOT01009127.1:0-21730 GCA_003123785.1 Pterocarya stenoptera
TTTCCACCATAACCTATCATAGATCAGGAATCTTCAGCCACCAGTGCACCAAAATAGCTGGAGCCAATTGATAGCACAGAGATGGCTATGTAGCCTTAAAAAAAAGTACAAGTGTAAAAGTACCATGGGCCCATTGAAAGCCAGAAAGCTCTTCAAAGCTTGAATCAACATTGTAGCATACAAGCAGCTATGGAGAGTGATGATGTTGTGTTTCGCGCAACTTTGGGCAGGCTCCAATAACTTAGATCTTCGTGACAGGCCTACAGAGAGAAAAATTTATGCGACTTTGAGAGGACAGCTTAGGGGCCAGGGAGCCTTCGATGCCAACGTCAGTAAGTGTTCTTGGAGTGTAGTAAATAAATAAAAAAATCTAGAGATCATAGAGAGTTTTCTCGTACCTGAGATTAACTATTTATACTACCAGTCCGAAGTGCAGATCATGCCTGTCACTATGAGGTCCGGAGTTTCCATACTGTTCATTTTGTTAAAACTTTTAAATGCGGCGTGACCCTGCGATAACCCCATTAATGTGGTGTGGCTCTGCGATAGCATCGTTAATGTTGCGTGTCCCCAGGCGACAAAGCTATTAAATGCGACGTGATTCTCCAACCTTATCATCTTGGCTTGCCTTTCCCTTAGTCCTTTCATGTTTTCTTTGTTAGTAGATCAACCATCCTCCGTATGTCACTCCGCATGTGTGGGTGGGCACTCGATGACTGGACATTATCCGAAAGACCTTAGACCGACGAGTCACATCCTCTGTTGCACCATCCCTCCCACAGATCATGTAAAAGAGATTCTCCTAATGTGCCGAATTTGTGACCTTGGGCTGGGCTTCCTGCGCCTTTTTGGTGTTTTTGGGGGGGAGATCCCTTACAGAGAGCATTAGTGTTACATTCAAGCATGTTGATGAAATTTGTTTAAACCCCTGTTTTCTTATAGTTACCTCTTAGGATTATGCTTCCTTCTTCCCTCAAAGTACAAATATGAAGTCCAATAAAAGATAAGAAAGAAATTAAAGGGGGAATCGTAACTGCAAGGAATTCATTGTGAAATGAGAAATTTACATGCATTTACAAGACAGCGGCATGAGGAGGAGAAGTATACAAAATGACTTATCATGTATCTTCATTAACTTAGACCAATTAGATTAGGAAAATACACATCAGTACTAGAGCTTTAGTAAATAAGCGGTACAACTCTCATCTGAAGAGGTTTTTCTTTTTCTTTTTCTTCTTCTTCTTCTCTCACTAGTCTCAGAATGATGGCACAATGCCATATCCAGTTTCTGCCATTAGTGTGGTGGAGAACATCTGGTCCACTTCAACTTCTACATCCGTCCTCTTGGCAAAACGGCCCTTGATCCGGGGTCTGGTCTCTGCATATGCCTTCCTAGAAGCGTACCGGATTGTTTTCTCAAACTTCCTTGTCTTCTTTTTCTCTCTGTATCTTAGGACCCTTGCTTCCCTGTCCAGTGGGGTAAGTTGGTGTGGCATCTGGAGAGGAGGTCCAGAGAAAAGGTCAATTGTCCCTTTGGGAGTTCTTGGGTGTGAGATTGAGATATCGATCATCGTTGATTCTGGTACAACGCCAACATCCAGAGATGAAACAGAGACCTGTTTACATAATCACAGAATTACCAGTTAGCATGGGGTGATAAAGTGAAAGAATAACTTTGAAACGTCTGTTAGAGTTTAACTGTTTTAAGTCATTCGTAAGTGAGTCAAGAAGAACTTTGACTGCAATTTGCCCGTCAAATTGGACATATAAACTAAGCTCCCACCCAACTTTATGACTTGGAACAAAAGGGAAAGAGAACAAAAAGTACAGAAACGTTTATGCTACCAGATTCCATCCTTTAAAGGATAAATGTTAAGAAAAGAGCAAAAGAGCCAGAGAAAATCTGAAAAGATTCCTCTAAGATTTTAACTTGTAGAAGCAGGGCACATAGCCATTCGTATACTACCCTCTAGCTCAGCAAGTCGACACGAAAGAAAACTAGTCCTTAACCAGTAATTCAAATAACCTCATATTATATTAGAAAACATACGAAAACTTTGTTCATCAAGAGGAGGACTTGATGTAATTGGAGTTGGTCATAGATCTTCAAATGTTAAAAATGAAAAATATTCGAAAAAATGAATTAGAAAAGTTGGATATGAAACCAAGACTCTAAAGCTGTATAAGAATGGTAACAGGATCATGTTGTCATACACAGATTTGTTAGAACCAAATATATATATATATTCAATTAATGGACCTAAAAAGATCAGACTTCATGGAAATTCAGAAGCTGCAGAACAAAAAAAGTTTGCACCGACTTATATACGTGGCAAGGAGAACCTTACACTGTGACTAATGGAACCATGGTAACTGTATGTAGACTTTGAGGACTCAAAATCCAGTCCCAACTGAAAATCCTGTTGTTGCGGCTGGTGATGCAGCTGAGCCTTCGCATCTCCATTCTGAACGGGCACAACACTGTCACCCCCATAGCTCTTCTGGGGAACAGTGAAATGTTGTTGCTGGTGGTAGTTATACTGATCTTCGAACTGATTCTGATCGGCACACGAGTTGTACTCCACAAAGTCCACATACTCATCAACTTCTCCACCAAATAAGAACCCATTGTTCTGATTGTAGTTATTCTTCACGGGATTGAGCAACAACCACGATGCTGCCTCATCTTCATCCTCTTCGTCAATGGTCTCGTCCCCATCATCATGGGCTAAAAACCCGTCTACGGGGTCAGCAGCAGGTGGACCGGGTAAGCACCCGGAGATGGGGAGAATTGGGACGCGGTGGTGGCGGCTTGCGAGTGGGTTCGCGGAGTGGATGTCGGCGTCGCAGGCGGTGCAGAGAGAAGCGGCGTCGGCTTTGCATATGAAAGCCGCGGGGGCGCGCTCGCACGCCTCGCAGACCCACACACGCTCGTGGCGGGACGCAACGAGATTCGCGGCATGGATGCGGGCGTCGCACCCGGTGCACAGGTAGGCCGAGTCGGCCCGGCAATACACTGTGCAAGCCGCCGACCTGCACGAGTCGCATACACGTGCCCAGTTACTTTCACCGCCGGCATCACCAGTACCATTACTAATCTCCTCCTTCATCATATCTCTCTCTATCTTTTCTCTCTCTCTGTGGCTCTGAGCTTTTGAGTATTTGTGAGTGAACCGTGAAGTGTGAACACAGTGAATGAAATGGGTGTTACTGTAGGCAAAGCGGAGGACCAAGTGGGAGGTAGGAGAGAATCAAGGGATCGACACGTGGCATAAAATTGGTGGTGAAAAAAAGTTGTTACGTTATCTATGTGGTTAGGTTCGCTTTAAGTGGGCCCATTGCAGAGTCAGAGGTTCGTGTGGGTCCCACAACTTTGGCAATGGCAGTGGCTTGTGAGATCACAAGACGAAAGCGCCTGCGTCCTGATAATCTGACTGTACCTCTGTTTTTTATTAAAAAATTACTGAACTTATTATAGAGTTATGTTAATATATATTATTGTAATTTAAAATTTTATTTTAAGTTTTGATTGATGACATATAATACTGTAGGTTGGGAAATTAGTTTCAAACATAAAATTTTTATCTCATTATTATAATTTTTTAAAATTTTTATATAAAATATAATAAATAATTTAATTTTTATAAATTCTAATTTAATTTTTTTAAATTTTAAAATAATAATAATTTTAAAATATAATATTTTAAATTTTTATTTAAAAGATTCTCATCTTACTCTTCAAATTTAATTTAATAGTACATTGCGTTCCACGGGTAGCATAACAAAAAATTTAAAAACATTGTACTAAATTCTTATTTTTAGTTTTATTTTATTGTGTTGATGATGCAGTATTATACCGAATTTTTAGATTGATTCTTACTTAAAAAATAAAAAATAGTAAATCATATCACATAAATACAATAAAATAAACGTATTAGAAGACACTTTTCATATTCAATTTCTTATAATAAAATAAAATAAAATATTTACAAAAACAATTTATATAAATATATGACATAGAAATTTCATGCAACTCTTTCGATAATTATTAAATTCATTTGAAAATAACTTATATGCAACAATATTTAAATAATAAAATACTCAAGAATGACAGTGGACCTAAGAGCGCTGGCAACCGGTGGCATGCCAGATTTTGCCTAAGTAGTTCGGATGTGGTCTGAAGTAATCAAAATCTTAAAGTTTTACTTTGAGTTATAGTAAATTTATTATTTTTTTTGAAAAAAAATAATTTTAAATAAAAATTAAATTATGAATTAATATATAGAGTGTATTTAGAAAATATATAAAAAAACATTATTATTAAAATATTTATTATTATATTATTATTTTAACTTTTAGATAAATAATCTAATATAAATTAGGTTTTACTATACAACCTCCTAATATTCATCCACACTCTACACTCCATACTTTTTAATATTTTTTTAAAAAAAATTGAATTTATTTATTTTTAAATATTTCAAATTTTTTATTTACTGTTCATATAAAAAATATTTGATAAAAAAAATTAAAAAAAATGTAGAGCGTGGAGTGTGGGTGAATAGTAAGAGGTTGTGAAGATTTTTTTATATAAATTAACCTCTTCATTAATTTTAACTTTAGCTAAAATCTCAACTTAATGAAACTTTGCACGTTGTGAATGCTGTCCTAATGGTTGAAGAGTCGGGCTACGCTGCCCCTGCCCCCAGCTCAATCTGACCGTTAGGCCAAATTCAACATTTTATTTTTTTCTAATTTTTTAATTCACATTTGTTATCATTTTAAAATATTTTAAAAAATGATAAAAAAATATCAATTCACAAATAGTCACTTCCTTAATTGTTAAGTAAACAAAATTTTTAAAAAAAAAAAAAAAAAGTAAAATACATTTGGTGTCAAAATGAGTGGCCAAAGTAGCATTTTTTCATGGGGACAATATGGGTTGCTAAAGATTTGGCATCTAGAGGACATGTTGAAAGTATCTCGTGGTCAAGGTCAAAACCAAAACTTGTTCTTTAAGAGCATCTTCAATGAATTAGCTAAAAGTTAAATCTATTGAATATTTAACTATTGGAGAACAAAATATGATCATAATAGATTAGCTAAATTTCAAATAATTTGACTCTAGCTACATTGACTTTCAAAATATTTTCCAAATTTAAAGGTTTTTACCAAAGACATATTTTATCAATTATTTATCTTTCTTCTTTCTTATCTACTTCATATGAAACAACATTAATTTAATTAGAATATAATTACTAATTCACATATAATAGGTAAAATAATAAAATTAAATAAACTAATAATTAAAAAAATTAAATACTTTTGAAAGTAATATTATTATATTACTATATAATGAATAATTCAATATAAAGTTCGATGTGAATGGAATAACTAAAATCAAATTCATCTCGTGTTATTTTATTATTATATAATGAAAAAATAGCTATTCCAATATTGGAATTAAAATAGCCAAAATTAAATTAATCTCACTTTAACTAAAATTGTCATTTTAGTTTTGACTAATCCATTAAGTGCAAGGGGCAAATAGAGTTGAGAACGTTCAATTCATTATCCATGTAGAGTACAAAATTAAAGGAGTAGAAGATTATAACTTCTTTCTTTTGGGGTAAAAAAAATTTATTTTTTAGATAAAACTATTATTTAGGTTTTATTTAAAATTCTTCATAGGGTAAATTACATATATTCGTATTTTAGTAAAGACAATATAAAATAAATATATTCGTATTTTAGTAAAGACAGTATAAAATACATATATGCATAATGTTATAACCCAATCAAATCCAAGAATTTAAGAAACGCATATGAAATCAGCCCACATCAAGATATTTAAATCCAATTGTATTAAGTAACAATTAAAACAAATCGAACAACATAATTCAAAAGGATAGTGATTCATTTTGGGAATTTTAAAAAACAAGAAAAAAATCTTATTCTATACATAAAATTTTTTTTCTATACATAATTTTTAAAAATAAATATACTGTAGGATAAACATGTTGAATTTTTTAACAGTGTATGAAGATGGATGAATTCTATATATTAATTACTATTCATTCTTACACCTTATACTTGTAACTTTTTCGTAAGATGTATGAGTGTTTTTCATAGAATATGAAAATATTTTTCATAATATGGGATGTGAAATAGTGAATAATGACTGATGAAAAGATATTTTCATAAAAATGATGTTTAGTTATTTTTGTACAAAATTTGTTTTCAATTAGATATACATTAAATACGTATAAAAGCTTTTTTCAAATATATATATAAGTAATTAACAAAAGCTGTCGGGATCAGCGGCATAAGATCTTCCTATTCCTTCCTTTCAACCCTCTTTAGGTGTATTGCACGCGCAGCCACAGCCAGTGGTAGCTCCTCGCCAGTGATTCGTCTCAATTTTTTATTGCTACACTATGTTTCATCTTTTCCTAACCAAAGATCAAGTGGAAGTGGAAGTGATAGTTCATTTCAGTCAATCCAGATCAACACGTTGCAGCACACCTTTTTATATTGTGACTTCTAGGTGTAATTTAATAGTTTGTTCATCAAACTATTTGAAAACCATCACCAAAAGGTTATTTCTTGTAGGAATTGAGTGAGAGTCAATTTTTTAGCTCCGATCACTCTCTTTGTTTTTTTACTTTTGTGTTGCAATGTGTGTTAACTCTAGAAAAACTATAGGGAACTCCCACCCACCAAATTTGTATCTTGTGTCCGTTAGTTTATCTATAAATAATTATTTGTCTAAATAATAATAATAATAATAATTAACAAAAAAGGAGAGGAGCCTTGTCCTGCGGGCCCCTCTACTTCTGTCTCTCACGTGGTGTTGTGTCAGGTTTGGGCTGCCTGCAGACAGATGGATCAGAGTTAGGGTCGAGTTCATGTTCTTTCCCTTCCCGTGATACAAAACGGCGCCCGTGATAGAAGAGGAAAGTTGAACTAAAAGCATCAACTCTCACCAACATTCTCATGTCAGTAGATCGTATTATCCTACCTCGTATATACTTGAAATAAAAAAAACACACACACATATGCATTTGACAGTGTTCTCGCGGGTTCCAAATAGTAGAGTGGACCCCCTTACATCGTATTTAAATCTCATCCTACAACCGAACATCAATCGTAATTATGGACCAAAAACATCCTTCTCAACATCGAGAAGAGATAATTAATGCAAAAGCATCTAGATTACCAACTCCTCATACAGTGTAAATTGAGGTTTGAGTTGAATATATATAATAAAGGAAGCCATNGTCAATCCAGATCAACACGTTGCAGCACACCTTTTTATATTGTGACTTCTAGGTGTAATTTAATAGTTTGTTCATCAAACTATTTGAAAACCATCACCAAAAGGTTATTTCTTGTAGGAATTGAGTGAGAGTCAATTTTTTAGCTCCGATCACTCTCTTTGTTTTTTTACTTTTGTGTTGCAATGTGTGTTAACTCTAGAAAAACTATAGGGAACTCCCACCCACCAAATTTGTATCTTGTGTCCGTTAGTTTATCTATAAATAATTATTTGTCTAAATAATAATAATAATAATAATTAACAAAAAAGGAGAGGAGCCTTGTCCTGCGGGCCCCTCTACTTCTGTCTCTCACGTGGTGTTGTGTCAGGTTTGGGCTGCCTGCAGACAGATGGATCAGAGTTAGGGTCGAGTTCATGTTCTTTCCCTTCCCGTGATACAAAACGGCGCCCGTGATAGAAGAGGAAAGTTGAACTAAAAGCATCAACTCTTACCAACATTCTCATGTCAGTAGATCGTATTATCCTACCTCGTATATACTTGAAATAAAAAAAACACACACACACATATGCATTTGACAGTGTTCTCGCGGGTTCCAAATAGTAGAGTGGACCCCCTTACACCGTATTTAAATCTCATCCTACAACGGAACATCAATCGTAATTATGGACCAAAAACATCCTTCTCAACATCGAGAAGAGATAATTAATGCAAAAGCATCTAGATTACCAACTCCTCATACAGTGTAAATTGAGGTTTGAGTTGAATATATATAATAAAGGAAGCCATCGTTATCATGCATTAACGCGAGACGGTGATGCATTCAGGCGATCAGAAAGATGACAAAAGTAAACATATATATGGTGTAATTGTAAAGCACGTTTCTTCCACCCACGGATGTAAGTGTAATATTGCAGATGATTAAAATTATTTCCAGCCAAACAAAACTGACTTCGTAGCCCAGCCACAAACAACAAGACATTCTATCCATTAATCCCATCCATGCTGACATGTATCGCTAGCTACAACACCCCCCCTGCTCACGTGGAAATAATCAGTCCACAATTCAACCAAAATATAGAAAGAGCTGACTCAGACAAACCCATGCATGTTGTTTGGAAATTCGTATAGCCAGTAGAAAAGCGCCACGTGAGAAGTGAGAAGATTAGGATGCAGCTCCACCACAAGTTGGTGATGATCACCACGTACATAGCTCTGGGGAGGGAGGTAGCTAGCTGCTTCCTGACCCCGTCTCGAATGGGCCGCCTCTCTGGTCCCTTGAAAAGGTTATTAACACTTAATGGCTAATGCTATAAGAGATATCGATGTGCCGTGCCATGCCATTTATGCCTGCCGGCCTCCATCAAAGCCATCCTTGTCCCCTGTCAATAATACAAACCGGCCTTTTAACATTTGTACAACGACATCAACATCATCGATAACTTCCATCATTCAAATTACCAAAGGTAGTCTCTCACTGATCTTATCTATTTTCCTTAAATTAATAGATCATTTGAAAGGGGAATTATATATATATGAATTCATTTACGTACTTGCTAGTAGACCCAAGCTAATTTGGTAGCGTTTTTGTACATCAAATTCTTTCACTCACGGGGTCATGATTTCGTTGCGGATCGATGGCACACGACTTTTACATATATATATAATTAATTCTAATTAGAAATTAGTTTTCATATGATCATTTATAACAACTCAATAATTAAAAGTGCATGCATGAAGTTGTATTAATTCGCTTAAAAAAAAAAAAAAGAAGTTTTATTAATTCATGAGACGTTCTTTATATGTAAAAATGACTAGCTAGCTAGCTAGCTACTTATGAATCAAAATAATTCCTTAAAATTATTATCAAAGGAAAAAATTACCCCCCTCGACCTAAAATCAGGATTCAGTACCAGTACCCTTCAATAATAAGCAACACAGCAAGAAATACATGATTCACATCCCGCTTTTGGCGTGAGAGAGCAATGATATACGCATGAGAACCGATTTTTGGTGCTCGCAATACTCATTAATTGTCGTTGGGAGTCTGGAGATCATGAGGCGATCGATAAAGCATATATAGACAAATAATTGGCAGGACTTGGCCGCAGTGGAAATGCAAATTAGTCACCAGCAGACATTGACTTGAGGTCATTATATCGGCCTTGTTCATGACATTATTGATGCGTTGCTATATATATGTGTTGTGTTTATATATATGGTTCATATCAGAGTGAGAAGCTAACTAGCAAGGGAAAAATGGAAGACGTCTGCTCAAAATTAAAAGCCAGTCCAAAAGGCTGGATAACACACCCCAAATATATATATATATATATAGAGAGAGAGAGAGAGAGAGAGAGAGAGAGTTACCAAATGCAAATTTTCTATGTAACGTATAAAAAAAATAAAATAAAGAGGACGATGGATAGGTTTATGCAGCCTTTAGGCCGGCTTCATGGCTGGCTTTACAAGTGGGTAATCCAAGAACCACTTTTAGATAACGCATTGGGCTAAACTAATTAGAAGTTGCATCCCTAGTTGGACCTTTGGCGACCCTCAGATGGGCCAGAAGGAAAACTCTTTCAGTGATCACCACACTCGCCCGTACCCATCCGGTTACGGGTATGGGATCAAGTACCGAGTTTAAAATCCGGTACCCGGCCCCTATTTAACAAATTAATTTTAAGAACAACGTCGTTTTAAAAAATTAATCACTATACTTAGTGCACAACTAGATTTTTTTAAAAACAGAAAAGAAGCAAAACACCGAAACCGAGTGGGGGTGACTAGTAGGGTAATACACGGTCCGGTCTGGCGATGGGTCGAAAGTTTTTTGTCTATCAATTAGATTGGATCAATAGGTTTCTATCCGATCTGGTCCAGTTCGATTCATTCGGTCCGATCTCTCTCTTTTTTTTTTTTTATAAATCAATTAATAAAAAAATTATTTACAATACTAAATTAAACTAAGTGACTTATTAATGTGGATTATGTAACAAATTCAATAAAAAAATATTTTATATGGTCAATGATAATAAATTAGATAAAAATTACATTATTGATGATGTTAATTATTACTTTATTACTAACTTAAAATATGTTAATGCATAATAAGCCATATACAACTTTTAACATTTTGTATATGAAGCAATTAACATGAATAATTTAATTATCCATACATATTATATCCATAATTAAGAAAGATCCATACTTAACATACCATTATAAATAAGAATAAAATATTTAATTATACATATTATTATAAATTTATAAATTATATATATTATAATTAGTGGCGGAACCAGGAATCTGTTTTAGGGGGGGCCAAGCAAAGCTAAAACTATAATAAATATTTTTTGTTCTATCTTTGTATAATTTTTTCTGCGGTATATAGAACAATCTAATAGTAAGATCTAAAATAAAAATAAAATACATTTAATAGAACCTATGTATTAAAAAATTATATGATATGTCAAGAACAATATATTATTGAAATAACATAAAGACACTAAAAAAATCAAAATAATTCTGTAGAGGGGGCAAAAATAATTTTTTAGAGGGGGCCAACACCAAATAAGATTAATATAATCTTATTAAATTATAAAAAAAATAATATCTATATACATAATTTTTTTTTTCAAAATTTTAGGGGCCTATGATGGTCCGCCACTGATTATAATTTATACTATAACGCTTAATACTTAATAATATTAGTAATACATTAAAGAATATATTAATACATTGATACTAAATATATATGGTGATAAACTTATAGTGTTTAGTTATTATGAATCATGATTAGTATAAATTATAATTGTATAATAGTATTAGTATAAATTATTAGACTATTAGTAATATAGTGTAGCTATATATTAGTAATATTAGTATAAGTATAATTGTATAAGTATAACTATAATCTATAGTTAATAGTTATAACTATATTAAATCATTATAACTTATACTAATATATAATATAGTTATAATTTCTTATAAATTTATAACTTATAATAAATCACTATAATATAATATAACTAAATTAATATAACAACTAATATAGTCATTTGTATAACTATATAAATATATAATAATATTAATAGTCTATACTTAATTATAATATAGTATAATTATATATAAAAATATATATAAATATATTCAGTTCGGTCTGGTCTAAAAAACATCTGGACATGGACCAGACCGAATTCATTTGGTCAAAAAAAAAAAAAACCGGATCGAATCGGATCAAATTCAGTCCAATTCGGTCCAAAATGACCGGTCCAATTTTTTTGATCTGACCCGACCGATGCTCACCCCTAATCAGAGTGAGGATTTCATTTGGAACCCTAGCCTCGGAAACCGACGTAAAGCCGAAACGTAATTCTGAGCTCAGAAATTATTTGCTGATCTCAATGGCCCGATCGTTTCTTGCGGTGGAGGATATCGATTGCATTATTGAATTGCAGGATAGGCTTGAGCGAGCCAGGGCTGTGAATCCTCGTCCCCCATTTTCATCCCTTTAAATTTGTAATCAAGAAGAACAGGAGAAAAGATGTCTGTGGTTTTATATCTACATCTTTGCTGGATCACATCGTCCTGAACATCTATTTGAAACTGTGCAGACAAAAAAACACACACTTAATTGTCAAATTTTCTTCTACCCCCGGTTTGGGTTTGTATAGACTAGAGAACTTCAAACCTATTAAGATTCGATTTACTATCTGAGAATGCATTAGTTTTATGCTCTGATTGTGAGCTTTATATTTCCTAAATTTTCCGATAACTCACCCCTCCGGCGATCGTTCTCTCTCTCTCTCTCTCTCTCTCGCCGAAACCCTTTTCTCCTAGACACTCTTCCTCTGCCGATCGAAGCTTCGTTGCCTCATGGCCCTCGCCTTCATCACTCTGTGTCGCTCCGCCAGTCGTACTTACAGCCTCTCCGTCGTCGACTTCAAAGCCGAAGGTTAGTTTCTCTCCACTTCACGCTCTCTCTCTCTCTCTCTGTTGGAAGAGTCTGTCGGATTGGTAGATGTTCTATGTCCGTTTTGATTCCAGCTTGTTTTGTTCTCTGCATTTTTTTTTATTTGGGTCTGTTTGGTTGCCTGGAGAGAGGAGGCAAAAGAAAACACAAGGTTTGCCAAATCTATTCAGTTGTGCTTGAATATGCCGGATAATACACTAGCAGTAGAGTTCAATTTATTGGGCTGATACAACGTGAATTTCACAGGTTTGCCAAATCTTTGAAGTTCCCAGTTTTATGCGGGACAAGATTCAATAAGTCACGCCATAAATTTTAATAAAATATACAATTTTTTAAAAAAAATAAAAATTACAAAATCTGATTACAGCCCGGGTACCTGGATTTCCGGGTTTCAAAAATCTGGATTATTCTGGGTACCTGGCCGGGTTTGACACAATTTCATTATTGTTTTCAAAATTCTTGAAATCGATGAGAGTTTAAATTCTTATTTTAAGCACAATTTCATTCATATTTGCTCAGATCAAATCAAGATTTGAACCCGAGACCCAGACAGCCAGCCACAACATCGTACTACAACCGTATGGCAGCCATAGTTTGTTTAACTAACGAGACCCAGTTGGTTCAAGCAATATGCGCAATTGTAGTAAAGGGTTATTGGAATAACCTGTTAAAACCCAAGATTAGTTCCACTCTCACTTCAACCGCCACCCACCAGGTACTCCTGCAGCTCTCCCTTTATAGTTATGGTCCTTCCCTTCTTTCTTGGGCATTTTTCAAGTGGGTTGAATCGGTTCCCAACTATAAGCACTCTTTGCAATGTTCATGGACTATGATTCACATCCTCACTAAGCACAAGCACTTCAAAACTGCACAAGACTTGCTTGAGAAAATTGCGCGTAAGGATTTTCTGTCATCACCATCAGTTTTGAATGCTCTAGTGAAAGATTACGATGACCTGGATGAGAATTCGCAGGTTTTGAGCTGGCTTTTGATATCTTACGGCAGGTTGAAGATGACCCAGGATGCAATACAAGTTTTTGAGCACATGAGGGCACATAGGTTTCAGCCTCATTTGCATGCTTGTACTGTGCTTCTGAACTGTTTGGTTAAGGATAGGATGACTGATATGGTTTGGAAAGTTTATAAGAAGATGCTTCGGATGGGGGTTGTTCCCAATATACACATTTATAATGTGTTAATTCATGCTTGTTGCAAGTCTGGGGATGTGGAGAATGCAGAAAATTTGTTGAGTGAGATGGAATTGAAGTGTGTTTTTCCTGACATTTATACCTATAATACATTGATCTCATTATATTGCAAGAGGAGTATGCACTATGAGGCTTTGGCTGTACAGGATAGAATGGAAAGAGGAGGAGTGAGTCCTGATATCATAACTTTTAATTCCCTTATTTATGGGTTGGCTAGGGAAGGTAGAATGAGAGAGGCTGTTAGGCTTTTCCATGACATTAAAGATGCTACTCCTAATAATGTGACATACACTACATTAATTGATGGGTATCTCAGAGTAAATGACCTTGAAGAAGCTTTAAGATTGCGCAAGGTGATGGAGGCTACGGGGTTGTACCCTGGAGTTGTTACATATAATACATTTCTCCGCAAGTTGTGTGAGGATGGCAGGATAAGGGATGCAAATAAGCTCTTGAATGAGATGAGTGAGAGAAAAGTTGAACCGGACACTGTTACATGTAACACACTGATCAATGCTTACTGCAAGATAGGAGATATGAGGTCTGCATTGAAAGTGAAGGACAAGATGTTGGAGGGTGGACTAAAGCTGGACCAGTTTACTTACAAAGCGTTGATTCATGGATTTTGCAAAGTGCAGGAGATGAACAGTGCTAAAGAGCTCTTGTTTTGCATGCTTGATGCAGGGTTTTCTCCAAGTTACTGCACCTACTCTTGGATTGTAGACAGTTATTGCAACCAAGAGAATGAAGATGCAGTGATAAGACTCCTGGATGAGCTGGTGAAAAGAGGTCTGTGTGTTGATGTCTCAGTGTACAGGGCACTGATAAGAAGGTTATGCAGGAGAGAAAGGGTTGACTGTGCTGAAAAAATATTCGTTCTTATGCAAGGGAAGGGTATGTTGGGAGACAGTGTTGTATACACTAGTCTGGCATATGCTTGCTTGAAAGCTGGGAAGGCAGACGTAGCTTCCAAAATGTTGGACGAAATGGCTGAAAGGAGGTTGATGATAACACTTAAGATATATAAATCTTTTAATGCTTCTAGTGCTGGTGACAACAGTATCTTACCTCTCTTTTGGGATCATGTGGTTGAGAGAGGGTTAATGTCCAAAAATATTATTAAAGAAATGCGGCAGATGAGTGTAGCTTTGTGAAGGAACCTCGGAGGTGTTTATGTATTGAAGACAACTTTTTTTCATCCCAGAAAAGATGGTAACAGAAATCTCTCCTGGTTCCAGCCTGTTGTAATATCTGTTGACCGGACACCCTGATAACTGGTCTCTATAATGTTTGCCAGCCAAGCGTCATGTGGAGAACCTAATATGATGAAGGTTATCATTTTGAGGAATGCAAATTCACTTGCCATCCAGCTTTTCTATGCTTCCTCATCTCTTGATGGCAGACACGTACTGGAGTTTATTTCCAAATTTCAACAGTAATTTCTTCATCATCACAGAAACATCTTAGGCCGACTCTCTTTGCCATCAGTTTGAGCTCTTTAGTCAAGGAAGCAACCCCTTATTCTTTAATGTTGCAGGCAAATCTAGGCAAAACGTGATTTTAGTATTCTTCAAGTTGACATGGAACACCATCCAATTCAGCTGTGATATCAACCTCATTTTGGTATTCTCTAAGTTGCCTCTTGGATTGCTTTCTTACTGAAGGTGCTGCAAATAATGGCCATTGCCAGTTCATTAATGAGGTGATGGAGAAAAGGTTTGCTACCTCCTAAGATGCAAGCATCTTCCTCCTAGGGCACTGTAAAGGAAGAGGCAAGTGAGCTTATGGAGAATTTGGGAAAATCTGGGTCCAATCTAGATCACAGGACATGGGTTCTTTCATAGAAGGGCACTGAGTAACTGGCGACCTTGATAAGGCTTATGATTGTTTCCAAAGGATGGTTGAAAAAGAGGGAGTCTCTTCTTCTGGTCATGCATTTAACATTTTGGTAAATTCGTATTGCCAAAAGAATAGGGCAATAGACGCATGCAAGCATCTGGTTGATCTGGTCAGTGTAAAATGGTTAAAACCTTGGCATACTGCATATAAAGAGTTGATAAGTAAGTTGCTGGTTCAGGGTTGGTTTAAAGATGCTTTAAATCTTTTGGGTTTGATGAAAAATCAAGGGTTTCCGCCTTATGTGGATCCATTTATCTAGTTTGTATCATAGTTGTGAACTGGTGATGATGTGATTGTCTTTCTGAAGCAAATGACTTCAAAGAGGTATCCGGGAACATCATGTTTGGAGCCTTCTTCAAGGCTGGCATACCGAAGCCGAAAATTTCCTTTCCAAATGCCCAGGTTACATTCGCAACCATGCAGATGCCTTGAATCTCTTTCGTGTCTCTCAGCCCAGGAGCGGTGCGTCTATGGCTAATGTGGCTTCTTAGGCATTGTTGGGCAGTATTTTGTGATTTTATAATGTGAGGATAATGTAGCATGGTATTTCTTCAAGAAATTTTGGTATGCATATTTATTTTCTCTTCTAATAAGAAATTATTGATAAGCATTTTAGCGGTTAATATTCATGGTGTTTTGCTGATAAAAATAAAAAATATAATGCATGATGTTTGATTTACCAAGGTTTCTCTCTTTTTGGTATTTATGTCATGTATACAATATTGTGCTTACTATGACAACTCAAGTGCTTGGCAAATGAATAGATTATTGAGGAGATTTAACAGAACTAGTTTTCCTTAGTGACCTGGGGAATGTAATGTGCTAGTATCTGAAGTTTCAATTAGGCCTCTTGAAATACCGATTGAATGGAACTAGCTTTGCAATTGTAACTAGTACAAAAGAAGCGGCACCCAAATCCCCCTTTGCTCAAGGAGCAATGCAGTCAGTATATTAAGGGAAGAGTAGATGAGCGGCTATACCGATCTTTATATGTTTTGGCCCCACCAGCCCCTAGGGGTTGGCTCATGTGGTAAATGCATAGTTTTGGTGGTATGCCCTCTCCGTCCAAGGTTCAAATCCCACTGGGTGCAAAAAATCTCTAGAGACCATTGGATTGAGAAATTTTTCTCTTAAATTACCCCATATGCATTTGCAGGAAATTTCTTGCTAAGGGTCTGCGCACCCTCAGGATTAGTCAGGACGTTATTCCCGGACACCTGGTGCCTAAAACAAAATGTTTTGGCCCCATCTGTATCCATGATGAAAATAAGTTAGAATGCCATTCCAGGTTGATCCGTGGGTTTGTGGGTGGCAGCCACCCGGGACACATTTTTTCAAAAAATAAAAAAATAAAGTTTTGAAAAAATTGGAGATCTTATAAAAATATGTTACTCCAGTGCTCAAGGAGTAACTTTTCCCATCACTTCTAAAGGGATAAATGCTCCTCGTTTTCTCAGGACTCTAATTCATGAAATAGCTATTCCATTATAGACTCTATTTCACGAAACCAAACATAGCCTTGATCTCTTATTGATTACCATCAGCAAAAGGAGTTAGTGGTTCCTTTGTTTAAACTGGATTACAAATGGTGGCTTCTAGTTGTTTGTGGCTGCCATTTTTCAGTTATAATTTTGTTGAATCACAAATGAGAAAACCTCTTGCTTTATAAAGCAGTCGTGCATGCATTTAATAGAGATTTTTAAGGTTTATTTTATTGGTTGCTAACAAAGTGTCCATAAGAAGCTTAAATCCATGGTTGATATTAGCGCTTCAACCATTCTTCTTAAGCTAGCTTTATGTGGGTGGATTAGAATAATGCTAAGTGTCCCGCTGGGAGCTACCGCTTGCGTTATGATATGTTTTTTTTTAATTCTTTTTATATAGATTTTTTTAATAATTTTTAATATTTTAAAAAATATATAATATTATTAAAAAATACTTTTTTAATACTAATATTTTTTTTAATTTTATTTAGTGATTAAGGAAGTATTTTTTAATGATTTGCTTTTACTTTATGATTAAGAAAATATTTTTTAATAATGTTCTAAATTTATTTTATTTTTTAAAAATATTTAAAAGTATTAAAAAAATCTATATAAAAAAAAACTAAAAAAAAAATACATAAAAAAACACCTGCTAGAGCCAGAGGGAGCCACCAGCGGTGGCTCTAGCAGTACTCGGGTGGATTATGTGCTGCTTATCCACAGGGAAGGCACATTTCCAGGGGGAACCAAACCGCAAATAGGGCAAATTTAATTTTAGCTGTAATTTGACGTAATGTGCGTGACTTAGCAGGGTACAGACTTCAGGGTCGAAGAGGAAATGAAATTCAAGAAGAGAATGGTTCATGTATTGGGAATGGAAGCGACAAATGCAGGTTGGCACGGCATTCAGGTTTGAAATGACAATGTTGGGGGACCAGAAAAAAAGAGAAGTAGCTTTAATTCTGTATCTGTACATGCGTGGTCTGCATATTGAATGGGCCTTTCTTCATTCTAAAGAAACTATGACTTTATAAAACTTTCTCGTATGTTGCATACATTACATGCAGGTGGTTGTTGGAAGTAAGGATGTAATAATGCAACTGTTTAACACGTTAAGCAGGTGCGAAACCATGTGCTTTCTGTCTTAACATTCTTCCGAATGTTGGTTGGTGGTTGATTTGTCAAGCTCATCAGTCCTCACGTATCGATTCTTCTACTTGTAAATTCATTTTATCTACGCCCATTGGCCCTCTGAAGAAATAATTGTCATGAAAAGGTATGTCTCAAGAAATAATTTACATGGAAGAGCAAATCAAAATAGATGTGCCCTGTATTTTTTCTAATGGGAGTCTTTGGTCCCCAATTGAAAAACAATTTAATGACTTATAATTTCATATTTTGATCCTTTGTCATTCATTTTTGATTTTTTATTTATGGTTATCCACTTTTAAAAAGAAAATGATTTACCCACAATATATTTTATAACATATTTTACAATAATGTGTTAAAGTAAGGGATATTTTGGTAAAATGCTGTATAAAAGTAATAATATTTTATCAAAATATCTTCATTTTAATATATTGTTGTAGAATGTGTTGTAAAATATATTGTGGGTGTATCATTACTCTCACATCTCGCAAAACGGGTTTATTAAAGGAAGAAATTAGAAGGGAAAAAATTGAGAGAGAGAAAGATATATATCACACACACACACGCGAGTCTATCTCAACTTCAGTTTATCAGATCCACCTCTTAGTTCTTACTCCGTGCACTTATCCAAAGATAGCACGTTATTTTTGTTACTTTCCTACAGCAGAGGACGCAATTTTCAGCCTTACTTCCTAACTTTATTTTGGTGTTTAGCATTGAATCGTACCTTAAAAAAATTGATACATCAATATCTCTCTTTGGCGTGATTTATATTTCTTGTATTATTCCCTTGGAAAAGATTCTTTCATTTGCTTTATAATATATAGATGTTATCTCTTAGCTCTTTGTATTCATCGTTTTAATGAAACAAGATATGTACAAGGCAGCTTTTTCCAGGCCAAGACAGCATTGCCGATCTCGGCCAAACAGAACGACTAAGACCTATCGATAGAGCAAAACGCAATGAGCGTGACAAAACAACCCATGTATTATTATGAAATGGGCAGCTTCCCCCATTCTTCATCGCGTTTATGATATCTGTATATTCATTTTTCCTAAGAATATTGGATGTGAAACTTCTTTTTGGAGCTTTCTTTCTATGCGACACCTGCTTAATAAACCGTGAGGGATATATGGTTAAGAGGACACAGAGCGTGACGAAAGTGGCATCACCCCTGCGATGATACTAGCTGTTGCCTGTTTCTCCTCAGCTTACTGCGCATCTTCTTCTTGTCACAACAGGTTGAACTCAATAGGGGACCAAAAAGTTACCAAAATTTGAATCTTTTCCTGGACTCACGTTTCCTCGTATCATTAGAGCTATGATTTTGGGATCACTCCAAAGTCCCACGATTTCCGGTTCACCCTGGAAAAAGAGGATTCATAAAAAATATTCAGGAATTAGGTTATGTTTGGGGGGAGAGATGAGATTTCTCATCTCTCTCTCATCTCATTATTACATCTTTTTCAAATCCCTATATAAAATATAATAAACAATTCAACTTTTTCAAAATTTAATTTAACTTTTTCAAATCCCAAAACAATAATAATATTAAAAAATAATATTTTAAACTTTTATCTTAATACTATTCATAAAATTTTCAAAAATTTTCATCTTATCTTAACATCCAAACCTAATCTGAAGGAAAAAAATCTGGATATCTTGTTAGAAGAAATGGGAAGAAAAGTTCGATTTAAATTGCCAACTGAAATAATAAAATGGGAGTATCATCCTTTAATTAAAAAAAAAATGCCAGCTGAAATACCATCATGTATTTGGTGTGAAATAGCATTGGGTAATGCATCATGATTTACTAACTTCTAATTCAAATCTAAAATCATATTCAACTTTAAGGTTAAGTTTGCTGACAAGTTAGCTATGAAAATCCGAAAGCATTGCTTGAACCCAACGCTAATGACACATAATATGGGTGGAGGAGTGGAAGGAGTGCGCTTTTAAATGACACAAAGCTGGCATTTTTTTTTAATTTTTATAATACAAGCATCTTGCAAAACTTCTTTAGTTTCTTTAGCTGATATGAATGCAGAGAAAGAAGGTTCTAACCTTGATTTCAATAGAAAAAAAAAAGAAAAAAAAAGTAACAAATATCTTGAATTATTCACCAAAAATCCCCTATAGACCACCACACTTGAATCACTTTGTTGATACAGGGCCAAAAATATTCTAGAGAAGATCCATTTTCTTTGGGAGGCAGATTTTCTTGATGGAAACTAAAAAGGGGGAGAAAAAGAAAAAGAAAAAGAAGCCAAGGTGAGAGAATAGAAAGAGCTATTATTATTGTTTTGCAGTTATTGGAATGTAAAAGAGGAGAGAATATTGGGGCCCTGGGTCAAATTATTATGCAGCTAAAAAGTGAGGTGNTAGTGGTATTTGTCATTCCAATAAGCAGATGGAATGATGCATAGAACACAATGAATGGATTTGATTCAAACCTTTTGGATTTTAATGCTCCTTCCATAAAAATGTATTTAGATATCACTTTTTAGACAGAGTACGAATTCAAACTTTGAAAGAAGGCCAGAAGTTCTCCAATTATGGGCGCACAAAAGATGCCCATTATCCCTACTCCCGCAGAAAGCTCCTGTCATGATATCACTAACATTATGAAGATAGAACAAATATCGTTCGAGATGTTTCCAGCTCTTTTAACATCACCAATTAAACAATCAGGGCATATGATACTCTCAATTAGTGCACTAAAACGAGCCCCAAAAAACCAAAAACGATGATAAAAAAATTCGAGGGTGTGGTGATAGATATCGGTATTCTGCGTATAGCAGATATAATATTTTGTGGAGGGAAGACTTTCAGAGTGAGTTCAGAGATACGGAGACAAGATGGGGCCTATAATTTCTGAGCAGGTCCGAAAGTCTTAATTTTTAGTGTAGTGCCAAAGCAAGTGTCATGTGGATCTCATGTACTTAAAAGTGAAGGTGATGGCTCGTCCCTCCATTCAAAGCTCAAACGACTATTGAGAAAGAACATTATTTCCTACTCATTTGGCTGGCTATCCCACTGGTTTGACTCCCTCTTAGGTCCTAATCCACAGCTTAAAATATAATTGCATGCACTTAATGCACTCTCTCTCTCTCTCTCTCCATGTGGCCTTTTGATTTAAGCATTAAGAGTATATATATCTGTTACCACCTGGCTATTGAACTAAAGCCAAATTAACATCATTATTCATTTTGCAATCTTGTCAATGAGTGAATAAGAACACGAGGAATAATCATTTCAATTAGTGCTCTCCTATCATTTCAGCTTGTTAAAATATGCTAATAACTACTCCTTTCAACTTTCTACTGGGGCCTATCTTTTCTTGACTTTTGAGGTCTGTTGCATGGGCCCAGTAATTGTTTCATTTGTTCATGGTTTATTATTATGCTCAAGACTCCAGTGAGGCATAGCCGCATAAACGATCTTGTATGTGACCTTTCTAACGAATTTTGTATGCATAATTTTCTCATACTCACAACCTCCCAAGTATGTCTCATCTATATTCCGATCATATACTTCAATAATTTACATATATATATATGCTTCAAATGGAAGCTTAAATTCAATATAAAATTGGCCTAGTATTCCCTAGACATTAGCCACTGTCAAGATACAACAATCAAGCCAAACTAATCACAGGAAGCCGTGTGGTCCAATGTAAAACTACTTGCCACAATAGCCATGTTCTTCTTGCATGCACTCACCCTAAATATAATTGT
>QEOT01009127.1:28210-54805 GCA_003123785.1 Pterocarya stenoptera
GAAATCAAAAGGATAACTTCTAAAATAGCATATGACCTCTACATATTTCTTGTAACGAATATTTGTAACTGTTCTTTATGTTTATGAAGTCTATTTGTGAAAAAAGAACAAAATATTATCTTTAAGTTACGTTTGTATAGTGAAATAATTTCAGATATTCTATGAATAGTAAAAAAAAAATAACGATAAAATATTAAATAGTTTTGAATAATAATAAAAAGTATATAAAAAATAATTAATAAATAATAATAAAATATGCCGTCAGCCACTACCCAAACTATCCCAACTTGGTAGATTTATGTAGAAAAATCGAAAGAGACAAGAAGGAATTGAATCAGATCCGACTGAAGGGGAATAAAGCTTTTAAATAGATAGATAATTATTATTGTCGTTAAACCGGAAGCCAGCTGAGCAGACATGTCGGCAGTGAAGTCATTTAGCCCCCGCATCGAGCTTATCTTATATGGTCCAATTAGTAAAAGACATCCAACAAATAAGCTGCCCAAATATATCTTACCAGATATGAAGTGTCGACGAGTCCGACAAATGCACATCAGTGCAGACCGACACTGCTTTTCTTAATTGCATAATAAATTTTTTAAATGATAGACATTACTAAGATAAGAAAGAGAAATAATATGTATAAATTTTAAATAGATTCAAAAAAACAAGGGGTGGAAATTGCAATTGCAGCAGCATCAGCCACTTACCGAACATGAGCATATATCCTCAAAAAAGTGTTCTGGCCCATCTGAGGATCACCCAAGGTCCAACAAGGGGTGCAACTACTAATTAACTTAGCCCAACGCGCTATCTGATAAATTTTTTGAAAAGTTCAAAACCATGTTTATTTGTTTTATGAGTATTGCTATGTATAAGCATACATATTATATATCAATGTATTTTTTATTTTATTTTTATTTTTTTTTCAATTTATTTTATTTTATTTTTCTTGAAACATTTATATTTTTTTATTCATCATTCATATAATACACATTTAATAAGAGAAACAAATAAAAAAAATTATGGTGTGTGATGTGTAGGTTGATGCAAAGATTAATTCTTGTCTTATAGCTTAAACCATCCTCTCTCAACTCATAATTTAAAAGCGAAAATGTGCATGTGAATCTTTGTAATTGCTTTGAACGCACGTGAAGATTCGGTGAGGATCATAAGGTGCTCCATTATCTTCTTCTTTTTTAAGTACGAATTGTTCTTCATTCAGATGATTGTTAAGACAGAAACCACATGGTTTGGCACCTGCTTAACATATTAAACATTTGCATTATTACATCCTTACTTCCAACAACCATCATGTAATGTTTGCAACCACGATAAAGTTTTAAAGTTATAGTTTTGTCCCAACATTGTCATTTCAAACCTGAATGCCGTGCCAACCTGCATTTGTCGCTTCCATTCCCAATACATGAACCATTCTCTTCTTGAATTTCATTTCCTCCAAGACCCTGAATCGCTAAATCACGCACATTACGACCAAATTACAACTGAAATCAAAATGATTGTAGCCAACAATATTTTCATTATATATTTAGAAAATATATATTTAGATCTTCCAATTACTCATGTTGGGAGTAATATTTTTTATTGATGTATAGATAGTCTGCATCTTAAAGGCTAGCTATGCATAAGACAAAATAATATATTAGTGCAAGAAATTTAAATTTTATGAAACAATTATAATAAATTATAGTTGAATAGAGTAATAAGAATAAACAAAAGGAGAATAAAATTGAAAAATAATTTATTGTAAATGTATTACTTACATAGGCTCATCTCCAATATGTCGATTTTAATAAATCTCTATAAACAATATTTTTTGGTGTAGCTGCCTCCATATTCATCATTTGATATTGGCCTTATAAGAATTTTTATTGAGGCAACATTTTTCACTCTTGATAATGTAACATATAATTGACCACGACAGCATACAAGTTGAGACAAGTATATTCTAACAAAATCTAATGTTTGTCTTTGCGATTTATTTATTGTCATTGCAAAATTTAGTCTCATAAGAAATTGTGTTATTTTAAATGAGAATCCATTGTTTTTATTTGTATTTGGTAGGAGTGGAATCCTTGTTTAGGATCAATTGTAGTTCTTCTTTCATCATGTGACAACGTTATCAATTTGCTTACTCTCTGTATACTTTGATGCTAACCAGTATTACTGAAAGAAAATAATAATGGATATTGTAGTGGATTATAATAATCTAAATAATATTGAACTATATGACTTGACCTGTCTGATTGGACACCACAATGTCTCGACCCCTTAAAGCTCTCAGAATCTTTATTTTCAATCTAAAGAACTGCTACTTGTGAAACTGATTGAGGATTACATACACGTTGATCTAAACTAAACTAATATCTGATCTAATATGAATCTTGTGGTTCTCCAAATTAGATACATCATCAAGAGTTCGAAAGGAAAGAAGGGCCTAAAAGGGAAATGAAAATTCGATGAAACAAATCCAATATTCATCACCTAGTAATAGAATTTATAATAAAATAGATATATATACATATATATAAATATATATAATGGAAACGGATATTTTCTAAATTATCAAAGAAAGCTCAAAACAGTAAGCGTTCTATATTCAATGCTTCATTACATAATTTATATGGATATGTATGTCATTCCATGTTTTGCCTTAATTTGAATAATTTGTGTTAAACCTTGATATATCTACCTTACTTGAAAAACATTATTATATTATGTAGAGATCTATCTGATGTATAAATATCTTCGTCAAATGATCTGTTTGATATTTTTAATAAATATTTGGCTTAGTTGGAAAGCATTATTATAATGAAGTAATCAAAATTTCAAAAAACAATATATTTATTGAGTAAGAAGAAAACAACATCAGTTGAATTAATGAATATATCTAAGTCATAGAAAAAAGAAATATATGAAAAAGATTTTAATGCAGGTATTATATTTGGAAGCCAACCCAATTTAATAAAATTTAAAGATGGAATGAAAATCTCAGACCTGATTTTTCTTCCTAACGAAATGGAGACCGTAAGAAGGTAGAAAAAAACTAACCGCCTAAACTGTAAGATGTAAATAAAAAGCCAATGAATTAACCGATTCCATTAATGTAATATTAATGTTATAGATGAATGAATTTATTTATTGAAGAATGATATATAAATTAATGTGATATGTATTAGCTGGGGACAAGATGGTCAATATCAATATAAAATATGAAATCAGGTTTGAGTTAGCATGAATACAATCAAACCCATATTTATCTATTTAAATTATATAATTTAATAAATATGTAATCTATTTAAATTATTAATAAATTATAAATTCATAGTTGATGAAAATTTATAAATATATTAATAAAACTATTACTGTTATTTTTAATAGTTATAGTTGATTGCATATGTTGCATATTTATTACCTCCAAAATGAATATATAATGTGTTAATTTTGTACTTCAAAAGTACAGTACTAAGTGTTAAATAATTTTATCATATAATTATAATATAAACTTTCATAATTTACAATAAAAAAAAAATTATATTACATTAGAAATTGTAAAAGTAACTGAAACATTGTTACTAATTTCAGATTAGTAAATAAATAATAAAGGAAATAAAATGCTGAAAGAAATTAAAATCTATTTTTCAAGATTTCCTTTTTTTATTAGAATTTTATGAACAATCGGTATATTATTTCAGAAGAAAATTATAACAGACTCTAATCTAATTGTTAAGAACTTGCTGGAAAAAAACAAATTGTTAAGAACTTAAGTCAAACTTTTGTAACACAAAAATGCTGAAGACAGTCGCCCCATACAAATTCCATGAGAATTGAAACCCAACCCTCCGTTTCCAATTTTGCACGAGAAGCCCAGCCTCCCCGGCGCCCCGGCGCGGGCGGGGCGCCACAAATTCCATACGACACCGTTCAGAAAATCCTAAAATCCTTACTTTTATTCTCTCTCTCTCTCGGCACAGAGAAAGAGCGTGGCCGTGTTCTCTGGCCCTCATGCCGCCGCCAAATGTGCAGAGCCTCTGAGGAAGAACCCAGCCGAACCCGGAGGCTTCACAATCTGCACAGAAATTGTAACCAACAAGTTGTATTGTTTTCTATAAATAAATAAAAAAAAATTGTATTGTAAATTGTAATATATTGGATAGAATAGGGCAGGGAACTATTCTGCACAGAATTAACGTAACAATGCTCTCTTCAGGAAGCTCCTTCACAGTAGCCAGAACAGTAGAATATTCCAGATTGTTTTCCCTCTTTCCCCAACAGACCCCATATTCTAGTAAAATGAGTCTTGCTAAATGAGTCTTTTCCTAAAATGAAACTACTGAAACAGTCCTTATTACAACTGGGCCCAATGCCACTTAAAACTACTAGACTATTATGGAAAGCAATTAATAAGTAAGGCCCACGGTCTGCAACCCGTAAGCAACTTCCTTCGGTCCATCTGTTTACACGGCCCATGGCCCAGGCCCCCATCACTTTGCTCATCAGAACCCCAGGGTTCTCTACTCGACAGAATTCAACTGTTCTTCAGCTTCACTTGTTGGCGCCGTCACCCGTGTAACCGAAATCTCTCTCTTTCTCACCCTCGGCGCAGAGAAAGAGCGTGGCCGTGCCCTCTAGCCCCCATGCTGCCACCAAATGTGCAGAGCTTCTGAGGAAGAACCCAGTCGAACCTAGAAACCCAACGACACCGTTAAGGTTGCGGAAGCCATTTTCACTTTAACTTATTGCTCCGCTTCAAGCTTTTGGAGCAGAAGACGAAGACGCACAGGACCGACTGAGTCATTCCGTCCAGAGGAATCCGTCCGTCGTATAAATCCGACTGGTATTTTTTCTAATGGCGTGAGAAATTTTTTTATCCTCTTTAGATCTAAACATTAGGTTTTGTTTATAGATTTAGGCCTAGTGGATTTCTTAAGCAATTAATTGCTCTTTCATATTTGTATAATCAATTATGGTCGTGACCATCATGAAATTTGATTTCTTGGTTTGTTCATCTTGGGAGGTTAACAGTATTTAGTTTATTAATTTACTTGTAAAAAAAGTGTTTAGTTTATTAATCGGAACTGAGGCTAAGCACGGTTTTTACGTCTATGTAAGACTCTCACCTGACTCAGTCCATGAAACCATGTAGCATGAATCTCTTAACTCGGGAATTTCTTTGAAGTATGAAATTTCTACTTTTAAATATGTTATCCAAATGGAGGCTATAGTTATCTTTTCTACTTTTAAATAAACATTAGTTATAGCACTGAAAGAGGGAGGAAAAACCTAAAGGAAAAACAACAAGAGTGCCCAAAGGCAAGAGCTGACTAATGTGTGTGCCAGTACTAGGCAAGTTTATACCACTTTGGTGTGTCAACATTAGATCATAAATAGATCATTTTCTCAATGGGTTCTTGCCACCTAGAACTATATGATTTTGTATTTTCTCCATCCTTTGGTACTCGATAGATATAGCGGTTGTAGAGATGCTTTTGAATTATTATGCCTTAGCTTGCAGTGTCTTACTTTATTTTGATTCCTTGAGTGTGATTTTTTCTCGTTAACAGAGATCATTATTCTCTGGTTCTTACTAGAGTCCTAAAAGCAAAATGCCTCAAAGCTGTATAGTTGACATTCGTACTACTATTGTGACTGTTCATCATCAGTAACTTGATTCTTGGTTCATTAGATGATGGAGTAGCAAATGGAAGGCACTTTCAAACCGAAGGAAAGAGAAACAGTTCAAAAGGGTGCAGAGAGACTGACTTTGAAAGAGAGATGAAAACTTGTAAATATGTGATGTCTTTTTGCTTGATTTGTGAAAAAAATTGACATTAACATTGCTGTTGCGATCATTGTTGAAATTTCACGAACTTCATTGGTTTCTCCTTTTTCCTAGTGGGTAAGTCAAAGAAAGCTAAGAGAAAGGAAAAGGAGGATCTTGGTCCTTCAAAAAAATGTAAGAAGTCACTGAAAAAAGGAGAAGCCGATCATGATGAGGTTTGTCATCTCTCTCCTGTGGACGAGGACTGCTCAAAAGTGATGAAAGGTATGGATTATTGAACGGAGAACATTTGGTTTTTTGTTTTTGACTGCCCACTATCTAGTGACAACATGTCAATAATGATATGTCAATAAACAAGCGAAGCCTTTTTTATAGGTAAGTCCAAGAAAGTGAAGATAAAGAGAAAGAAGGATAAGGATTCATCCAAGGAGGCTGAAAAGTCCCAGGAAAAGGCCATAGAAGTTGATCAAGATGATGTTTATCAAATCTCTTCTGGGGATGAGGACTGCACGAAAGGAATGCGAAGTATGAATTACTGAAATTGGAACCTTTATCTGTGTGCTTTTGACTTCTCATAACCTAGTGGCAAGAAATACACTACTAAATTGATATGTCGATAAACAAGCGAAGCCTTTTTTTTATAGGTAAGTCCAAGAAAGTGAAGATAAAGAGAAAGAAGGATAAGGATTCATCCAAGGAGGCTGAAAAGTCCCAGGAAAAGGCAATAGAAGTTGATCAAGATGATGTTTATCAAATCTCTTCTGGGGACGAGGACTACACGAAAGGAATGCGAAGTATAAATTACTGAAATTACTTATCAAAAAAAAAAATTACTGAAATTGGAACCTTTATCTGTATGCTTTTGACTTCTCATAATCTAGTGGCAAGAAATACATTACTAAATTGATATGTCAATAAACAAGCGAAGCCTTTTTTTTTTTATAGGGAAGTTGAAGAAAGTGAAGATAAAGAGAAAGAAGGATAAGGATTCATCCAAGGAGGCTGAAAAGTCCCAGGAAAAGGCAATAGAAGTTGATCGAGATGATGTTTATCAAATCTCTTCTGGGGACGAGGACTGCACAAAAGGAATGCGAAGTATAAATTTCTGAAATTGGAACCTTTATCTGTGTGCCTTTGACTTCTCATAATCTAGTGGCAAGCAATACACTACTAAATAAGGATATTTGCCCCTATTTGAGGAAAAACAATTGTGAAAAAAAAAAAAAAAACTTCTGTGGAGAGAGAAAAGGTCAACGTGCCAGATGTACAATACTTGCAGAAAGGTAACAGAAGATTAGACCCCTAAGAATGAAGATTATAAAAACAGATTGCCAGGATCTACCTAGATCAGATATTAGGGGTATCCACAATATCTGGTTCCACCATTCATTACCATGATGGTAATATGCATGCATGAGAACCTCTACTGTTCAGCATCTTTGCTTGGCTGCATATCTCTGTCATGAATGTGTCCTGAATAATGTGTATGACTATCCTTTAACTTCAGGCATGTGTATTGATTTTTTGGTCCCTCCTCCCCCCTACCAAAAACACAAGAAAAAAATCTTGAAACAGTCTATTGACTAAAGTTGAGACGCAGTTTATTTTATTTTGTGGATATTCTAAGAATAGTTTGCTTCAATTGAAGGGCATGGTTCATGTTATAGTTTTTCTTACTGAATACTTCTTAATTGCAGAATGGATTACAAAATACCACCAAAGTAGACCAGGACTGATGATATTGCAGCAAAAAATTGACGAGTTTATAACTTCACATGAGGCACAACTAGAACAGGTACCGTCTGTAGTTCTTACCTCCATCGTGCAAATGCCACATTCAGATTACTCCATTTAGCTACACATCGTGCGGGTGCATGACTAGTTCTGATAAAATTGGTCTTGAACACTTGCAGAAAATCTGCGGCCATCCTTTTCCCAAATATTATCTAAGAGGCTCACTAGTTTAGTTGTTGTGTTGTGATTTCTTCTCGTGTCACCCCTATAAAAAAAAAAAAATTATCTTGTTATGTCACATACAGGAAAGGAAAGAAAGAGAAGCCCAAGCTGCTGAAGGGGGTTGGACAGTTGTTGTACATCATAAAGGAAGGAAAAAGACAACAGATGCTGAAAGTGGAACTACCGTGGGCTCAATAGCACAGGCTGCTGTGGAGGATAAGATGGTCAAGAAGAAGCATAAAGAAGTTGGCTTAAATTTCTACCGCTTTCAAAGAAGAGAAGCCCAGAGGAATGGTATGATCAATCTTATTTGGAAAAAATTATTTTCATTTTATTTTCCTGAAAACCAATAAAATTTGATAAAAGAAAATAGAATTTAGAAGTCTGTACATTGAAGTCTATAAGTTTATTATGTTTAAGGAATTTTTTCTCACTTCATTTATGGGTATTCTGTTCCTGCTTATTGGTTTCCTTTAAAAAAAATCTTAGTTTTTTTTTAAAAAAAAAAATTTGTGCAACAATTTCTTAGGGATCAAGTATAGAAACCATATAGTTAGAGCTTGTAAATTTAATTGTGGTTTCTGATTGGACAAGAAATGGATGTCATGCTTCTGTTGGTAAAGATAATTCAAGGGACATATTTTAGTTGTTTGTTGCAGCCGCATGCATCTAAGACCTGCAAACTGTGTTTCAATTGTCTTTTAGCCTTTACTTATCCAAAAAAAAATGTCTTTTAGCCTTTTAGGCCCCAGATTTTCCTTGTACCAGTTTGTATGTGTGTGAAATAATATACTGAGTCCAACTTTTACATGCCTGTAATAAACATTATCCCTTCCTAGACCATTCTTGCTTTTCTTGAAGCAGTATCTAAAGGTGGTATCTGGGAAAATTCACTGTATATACGGACTCAGTACAAACACACCTTCTGAATATGTCATTGCAAGGCTATGGTTCCTGATTATGTGACTAATTGTTTATTACAGGCAAAGGAGGAAGTTATATTACCCACTCAGTGCATTCATACATGTGTATATATATAGGTGTATATACTAATTTGTCGGAGCGTTTATTCTCTTTTTTAATTGGCGAAATAACTATGGTCTAGGCCAGTGATGCACGTTTTTCATATTTGTTTCACCATGCCTTAGTTTTCCCAATAAGTAATGGATGATTCTTGTATAATTAAGCTATAGTTTCCTTTGTTGATTGGGGTGGTGGAGATACTGATGCATGAATTTGTTTCATTGCAGAGATTATGATGTTGCAGAGCAAGTTTGAGCAGGATAAAAAGAGGATACAACAGTTACGAGCTTCGAGGAAGTTTCGACCTTACTAAACACTGCACGGTTGAAAGAACAGCCAGCAACCGAAGCATTAGAAATTTTAACCCGAATATCTATTCTGTTGCCTTTTCTGGAGAAACCTGCTAGCGTAACATGTGGTGGTGATTAATTGATGAGCATATACAGTTTCAGTAATCTTCGTCATGCCAGAATTTAATGCCGACCGAATTTTGCAGTTTGAGTTTAAGGAAGTTCGAGTTTACTTGGTTTATATTGCCAGTTTGAAAAATGACTCGTTCACTCGTTAGAAATTTACATTGCTTGAGTATAGAATATCGGATTCTTTAATTGGACTTCTTTACTCATTCTTCTTTTAAGATTTTCATTTTATAAATTTTAAGATATAAAATCAGAAATAAATGTGTTTTACAGTATTTATTGAGGTTTAATTTAATTTACTCAAATGTTAAAAGATGTTTATTGCGGGTCTATTTTTCTCTATAGAGCAGATTAAGGGTCCAACTGTTTTCAAATAATTTTAGATATTTATTTTTTTAAATATCACTCAAATACAAAATATCTTTAATTTCAAATCTAATAAGTACAATTTTTTTCAAACTCTTTGGGCTGGTTTGGTTATCAAGATTTTTATCTTATCTCATCTTGAGTAATGTTATATACAGTCGTAGAGTGCGCAATCACTTAAAAAAAAAATAGAATTTACTATTAAAAAATTAATTTTTTATGAGGATTCTGTATTTGTTCATTTTTTTCAAAAAGAGTATATGGTGCTTGCGCATTTCAAGATTGTAAATATTATTTTTTATACAAAAATAATATTAAAAAATTTTATTTTAATAATATTTTATTCCATTTTTAACTTTTATCTCATATCATCTCATCTTTGTAACCAAATACAAAAACTAATAATATTTTTTAAAATTTTAAAATAAAAATAATTTTAAAAAATTATGTTCAAACAATATGTTAATGTTATAATATATTTTTTTCAACTTTTTATATCTTATTTTTTAAAATCTAATAAAACATTTTAACTTAAATTATTTTATTACTATTTATACATATACTACTGATCACAGATATTCTCCCAACAATACCAAAAAAACTTCCCTTGGCCCTTTCGCATAATGATTTCCTCTGTCCCTATGCAAATCTGAAAAGGAAACCATTGACCAATCTGAAAAGGAAACCATTGACCATCTGTTCCTTAGATGTGCTCATTCAAAAATTTTATTGACTCTCACCATGACTCTTAGATATCTATCTTTTTGCTACTCTTGTCATTTCAAGAAGGGATAGATAGCGGAGTCCTGCATCATGCCCCAGTCCGCCTCGTCCCTGGCAGGGCGGACAAAAGTAATTTTAAGATGAGTAATGTTATGCATCATCCTACACACCACACACTAATGTGTTTTTTTATTTTTTTAAATTTTAAAATTTTTTTTTTTATTTTACTCTTCTTGAAACATTTATATTTTTTTATTCATTATCCATATAATACACATTTAATAAGAGAAATAAATAAAAATAAATAAAAAAAATTATGATGTGTGATGTGTAAGATGATACAAAGATTAATTCTTTCAAGATTGAATAAAAGTAAAGCTTGGGGTCGGATGTGTGTCAAAATAATTTTTACACAAATCAATAAAAAAAGCCACGTAGGCACTCCAGAAAAATTAGAGATAAGCCCGCATGCACAGAACAAATGCTCTCCCTCTCCTTGTTTCTTTCCAAATTGATGCGGTGAACACCTCACAGTTGGATTGGTTTCTCATCCTCCCATTCTTTTCTACCTTTCTAGTCTTCTTCTTTCTTCTTCTTTTTTTTGTTTTTGCCGAGTCTTCTAGGTTTTCCACTTATTACTCATCACCAAAAGAATACTAGTACTATATTTTCCACCATAGGGAGGTTTTTATTTTCGAATGAAAGAATCTGGTCGGACTAGAGTTAACCAGGATGTCAAATATACCAACATCACTCTCTGAAATCTGTCTCTCTCTCCTGTCTCACCATGTCCATCACCGACCCATGGCCTTTTTCTTGAACCTTGTCGCCCGCTAGAGAATCACTTCTCCTTCAGAAGAATAGAACAAAACAAAACAAAACACCCATTTCGTTATATTCATCGTCACCTAGAGCGTACTGCGTACGTATGTATGTACGATGAGAAAGTTCAGAGGCTTCAAGCTCAGGATACGCCTGGTCTAGGCCTCCAAACAGATCGTTTGTAAATCCCGGATCCAACCTAAATAGTAAATACCATTGTCTGAACCCACTGTTGCCCCCAGCAACGCTGAGTAAACCCAAACTGAAGCACATCTCGAAACTCATCACCTGAGGCCGGCGTTTAACTTGCGGGGCGAAGTCTCTGTGTTGTAGCAGACCCGCGTCGAGTTATATACCCATAGGGCTTGACCCGATCCAAGAGAAGGAAAGGGAGAATGAGAGAAATAAGGAAAGGGAGAGAGTTTGTTCTGTGCATGTGGGGCCATCTCTGATTTTTCTGAAGTGCCCATGCGGCTGTTTCTTATTGGTCCGTGTGAGAATTATTTTGGCACCCATCCGCCCCAAGCTTTTCCCTAAAAGTAATTTTGGATCGCCCAAGCTCCTAAACCTCAATAGAGAAATGTCCAACAACTTTCAACTAGTTGCTATCACAGCAATGGACTCTCCAGTCTCCATTATATCTTAGAAACCAGGTCATTCACAACCACCCTATCATGTTTTCAAACTTTGTGACAAAAAGTTTCAAAGAACACAGGTTGATGTGGAATACAAAAATCCGACCTCTACCCACAATACTAGAGTGGATACCCTTTTTAGATGGACACTTTTCACTATCTTATGATGTAGCTGTTAGAAATAATTGCTCCGCAGCAGTAGTTATATGCAATCAAGCACTGGTGAAATAATTTTTGCAGCTACTCAGAATTGATTCAGTCAACCCCAACTTCAGAGAAGCTATGGCTACCAAGCTAGCCGAGGAAGCAATCCATCTTAAACTCACAAACATAATCATCGAAGGAGACAATCAAGTGGTAACCAATGCTATAACATGCCCTTCATCTTCACCAGCTGATCCATCAATATGCTCGATGATATCACATACTTTCTAAAGTCATTCAAAAGCTGGTCAGCATAGAAGATTCATACATATCAGACTAGATGGACGCATCAAATGACGCAATGGGCCGCTACAAACAATATATTTGATAGTATTCCCCTCTTCAAAATACCTCAATGTTCACTAGACTTCGTGGGAAAGATCCTCCCAATAACTATTTGGAATATTAAACACTGGCATGTATTTATAACCCTATATTCGCTGCCTTTATTAATATGATACTAATCTTGCCTAGAAAAAAAAAAAAGGAAAAAAAAAAAAATCCAAGCACAAGAAAAGAAGTCTACTTTACAGGAGATGATTTCAATTACGAATTTTGTGTAATATTGCAGTTACATCAGTTGAACACGTTCAATGAAAACTATGTTAACAGACGTCAGTGATTAAGGGAAAGAAAACATATGTAAAGAACGAAATTATGTCTATTCAATTTGCTTTTTTATTTTGATCGCTTAAATATTTAAATTTTTTTAATAAATAGAGATGTGATTATTAGTATATTTATATATATATTTTATTTTTTTAAAAATATTTAAACATATTTAAAATAAAAATATATATAATTTATAGCAGACCGCACAAGAGTAGGGCCAGTAGGCGCGGCAGAGTAGCACAGAGAGTCAAATTGTTAACACAACCTTTTTCACCGTGTACATTGTCTTGTGTGGTGTTGTGGTCCACTCATTGATTTCGTGGCTGTGCTTGCGTGTTGTCAATTGTGGCTCAGGTTTTTCCATGTAAATTGTGCCGCTGTCCTCACAGGCATCTTTCTGTGCAGAAAGCGTGAGCATCCAAGACTCTGAAAAGGGCTTTAAATGCTTTCCTATTTATTTTCTTGCGTGTGGCAGACATCCTTCTTTTTTTTGTTGGAATATAATGCTCGTCGTGCCTTGGTTCAAGTTTGGCAGCTTGGCTCTTTTCGTTCATTTCAATTTTCAAATGCCATTTCATTGTATCAGGACAAAAGTGCCTAACAATTTTTTTTTCCTAGAAAAGAAAAGGCAAGAGATGCCCTACCTGTTATAAAAACTACAATAACAAAAAAGAAAAAAAAAATAATTGATTTGACATCATCTTCTATTATTTTTCCTTCAAATAAGAAAAATGTACAAAAAGAGGAAGGATAACTCGTGTTTACCGAAAGGGTGTGGAAACTGCAAGAGAGACGAATTCCCCGCTTCAACTAACGTCTGCTTTTATGTCAACTAACTAACATCCTCATCATTATTTTTTTTTTAAATTTTTATATAAAATATAAAAAATAATTTAATTTTTTTAAATCTAAAATTAATAATAATTTTTAAAAAATAATATTTTATTTAACTTTTAACTAAAATCATCTTATTTTCCCTATCTAAACAAATGACTTAGCTATCTCGGTGGAGGGGTACATAATCTCTTTACGTATACATATTTAAAGCTGTATTATTATTAGAATATATTACTCATCATTATATTACTCATTATCTTTTTATCATAATTCTCATTATCATTTTGTGAGATATTAGATGATTAAAAACTAATTATTATATTTCATTTAACGCCAAATATGATAAAAACAAGAAGAAGAAGAAGATAATGAATAGATTAACTCTTTACTCAAAAAGATAATTTATAGATAATACAAAAGCGATTGGCCACCAGTGTTGGCGGTCGCAACATCCCAGCAAGAGAGACTATTTGAGACAACAGCAGAATAAGCCTGATCACGATGACCGCAAGTTACAAAATTCGACATCTAGTCGACTTCAAATATAATTGCATCAAATATCAAATTATAAGACTAAAAACAAGCAAACTTATTTATTAAGATGTCCATTCAACGTTTTAGCATCTGGAAATTGACATACATCGCCAATCCAATGACAGATTATGTATGCAGCAACAAAATAGAAAACTCGAAAAACTCACACCCCCAACTTTTATTCGGCTAAAACAATTAAAAATAGAACTATTTATCTTCTTCAACTTCGTTGTCCTCGTCCTCGCTCCAGCAGCATTTCAGGATCGATCTCGGAGATCCAGTGCTTTCCGCCACAGAAAAGCTATGGTAAATGACAGACCCGCCCAACCCAAGCACTTCATGGCTCCTCTCTCCACAATGGTATCCCTTTAAGTCCAGGTGGATCTTGCTTCCAAGTTCTATTTCGGCATTGTCAGCATGCAGAGCTACAGAGAACTCCATGGGTTCGAAGCAAGCCAAAGCCCTCTCAATTAGCTGGGTCAAATTCACAACTGAATAATCATAGCCTACTGCTTCAAAGCTTGCATAACTGAAACCATCTTCTGGTGTAACGTGGATTGTAGAAATTGCAGCACCTTCGATAGCATTCATGGAGTACCCACACGGATCAAACTCGAAGTCGCATATCTCAGATTGAGGAAGGATCTTCCTAATACCAGAATCTTCAGTCATGAGAGCAGCTGAACTTTCATGAGTTTTATAGAAAACTGATGCCCTCTTTCTGTCCAAACCAGTCATGCACATCTCTAGAGTGTAAACAGCGCTTGACCGACCAGCCAACTCTGCAGAAGCCGAGTAAATATGCCATTTTTGAGATTTGTCAGGGCTACCCATCACATATGCCTTGCTGGCCAAACCGAGTTTGCCAAAATGACTATCAAGTACAGCTACTTCCTCTGAGAAGCTACGATGTGGAAATGACTGAGCCCCAGGAAATATAAAGTTACCACGAGTGTATCTCACAGATTTCACAGCAAGAGATAGAGCATCAGCTAGTTTAAGGATGGCTGGGATAGAGAGAAGCAATTTTGTTGTTCCACAAGTTTTGATGATAACTTTGTAAGGGTACACAAAAAGGCTAGATTCAGAAAGGACATAAGAATCAACATCATTATTCGATAGTGAAGCAACAATAGTGCACTGAGCTGGTTCTAGGATCTCGTCCAATTGGGCTTTGGACAAAGATCGGAGGCCCTTGCCCTCGGGGTCAGCAAAGATGCCTGGCTCGGCGAATGATACTTCAAGTCTCTTTTCATAGCCTTCAAATCCAATGGCAGAAACCGGCAACGCCATCTTGTGTCGAGGGCAAAACAAAAAGAAACCTTCCAAGCAAGGACGAGGGAACAAGTGAAGAAGAAAATAAAACTGACTAGATGTATTTAGCTGTATTAAGATCCTAAGGGGGTTATCTCCTGTCGGTAGAGTCAGGATGGTTTGCGCACGCACTGCAAACAAATAATGCAACATACTGTAGAATCAGGAAAGATTCATTTGGGCAAAAAACCAGGAATTATGAACATCAATCAATCTGCTACTTACGTTGGAGTAGGCAGCAGATCTGAACTTCTTGATTCCACCGGCAGGACGGATGTCTTCAATGCTGTATCCAAGGGGAGCTTCGTAGAATAAGGACATACTACTACTAGACTTCTTTTTACCACCTTTGGACTCCATTAGTTCATTCAGTCTTTCCTGAGAAAACCAGTCGGAACAGACATTAGCAGCAGCCATATCTGCACAGAGCGGGCTGAACCATTCCAGGACTAATAACATGTAAATGAGATATCCATATCCAATACGATGAAAAACTATACAATTCCAAACAAATACAAGAGAATAGTATTTGCCAAAAGCTAAATTGTAACTGCAAAAGTAATAACACATTTCGAATATAAAAAAATAACCATTCTTACAAACGTCTCTCAACAATAACTAGAACTCCCCAAATCAATAATAAACAAACTTACCTAAAGCATAAATTCTAGGGGAAAAAAACATGATTCAGAATACCAGGAAAGAAGTCTTCGCTCAAAAGAAAGATAGCGCCAATACAAATGAAAGCATGAAAAAAAAGTCATTAAGAATTGCTTTACAGATTAAAAATCGGATAGAACCCCCAAAATAATATTAATTATAGGCAAAGTCCCATGCTTTCACAGAAACAAAAAAGCCATATGTCAAATTCGCATCCAAAAATTAACTCAAATCGTATACTAAAATAAAAAGACAAAAATAATCAATCCTAAACACTATATCCATTTAGATCTCCTGACATAGAACAAATCAAGAATGGAATACTTACAATAATATAAAGGTTGTAAACAATAGGTATATACTCCTCCGGAACCCCTCTTTTTCCGAAATCCTGATCAAAACCTAGGTATCAAAGGGAGTTCAAATCAATAACAGAACTAGAACACGAAGTCTCAAAGAAACGTACGGCACAAAAAATATGAGATCTAGCCAGAGAAAAGTCTGAGAAAAGCCAAACAAACCAAAGTTTCGGCGCTTTGGAATGAGAACGAAACCCTAGAATTCTGAGGCTAGAAACGAAAGCGGGAGAGAGAAATGAGAGACGGAAATTGTTGCTATAGCCTTGGGAGTTTCGTTGGAATTAGGAAGCGTGGTGAGGGAAATTTATAAAGGGGGATGAGGAGGTGAGTTACGGTACCACCCTTCCTTTCTTATCGTTGACATGGTTTCGGGATTTTCTCGGAAATTTGCCGCCGTTCATAAATTTGAAAACGACGATAGTACCCTTCATATTTTACTCGTCTAATATTATTTAGGAAACTTTCAACGGCTTTTATTTAAGATCTAAATTAGAAGGAAAATAGACGTATATAGTATGTCACAATATATATGTTTTTTTTAAGTTATTTTTTTCCTTTAGAAGAAGGGAAGACGGGGCAATCAGCCTAACGACTTTTTTTTGGGTATGACCATAAAAGTTCATTCTCACTGTGAAATGTCCGATTTAAACCAAAATTACTATTTTACTATGTCTGTCTTAAATGTTACTATTTTTAAGTTCTAATTAGGATTGACTTTGTAGTTATATTCTTTTACACTCAATATTGGATCAAGAAATTTATATTTAAAAAAAAAAATAAGAAAAGTATATTTTTAGATATAGGTTAGTCATTTCTTTTAATTATGATTTTGTTTTGAAATTGTCAATATTCTAAATTTAGGGTTCTATTTTTTTTTCATCCGTTAAAAAAAACAGAGAGAATGGAAGGGGGAATAAAAGGTTGGAGTTGGTAGCTAAAGAAGTGGTGATTAGGTCATGTAAAGAGCCATAGTCACGCAAGGCATCATTCCTACCTTTAGCCATATACCCATTACCCACCAAACTCAATCGTCTAATAATTAATTTAAGCAAACGGAGACAAAGGTGAGATTTTCAGAGTTTGAGTGAATATATATAATTATATAAAGATGAGTGGGCCTGGTTGAAAGATATTAAGATAAGATGCGATTTTGAAGGGGTTTGGATACGTATGGACAGATGTGTGTGAGCTGTTTCTTTGTTGGATCTTCCCCCTTTTCTGTTCCTTTCCACGCTTCATTTCCATGGATGGCTGGCCGGCTTTAATCAGCCTACCTTGCCCATTTCTTATTTTTCATGATAATAATAATAAAAGTTCCTCCATCATGGTCCCCATACCTTCCCCCCCTCCCCTCTTTTAAACTTTTCTTCATGCACTTCCTTTTATTCACACGATTAGCTATAAAAATGCTTTTATTATTTTATGTTTGTTTGGTTTCTTTGATGCACGGGAAGATATAAAAAAAAAAAAAATGCTTTTATTTAAATATATTTTAAAAAAATGTGGCTTATCTTGTGTTGGATTAAGTAAGAACCAATTGGTTTTGAGCTTGTTCTTATCCAGACATGTATATCATTTATTCTTATCGAAAACTTTTGTTTTGTTAAATTCGATTATTTTTTTGTTATTACATAATTAATATTCCAGAAAGTTTCTTAAAGCATACAAAAGTTTTGCATCAAACGACGTAGATATCTTGCTTAAGGGAAAGAAAAGTTATATATTTCAATATTTGTGTACGTTCTTCAAAATTGATGAATGTCATAATATTAATGTGTGTATAGGTAGACGCCAAATGCTAAAGATAAATAAATAACGATAAGAAGTACTACAACTTAATTGGGACTGGAGCTGCGAGCATCTATTCATGGAATCAGATTCGCATCATCATCATCTATCTATCTATCTATATATGCATATTTCATATGAGATATTATATATATATATATGAATATTATACATCAACTACTATTCACCCTACACTCCCCACTTGATGTGAATTTTTTTTTTCTTCTTAAAACGCACGTTTTGAAGAATCAGGAGGCTCTTTCGAATTGGATTATTCGGTATTCCTTTCTCATTTTCTTTTCAAATGAACTCCTTCTCACAGTTACTATGTGAAAGCTTCCATAGACGGTAAAAGTTGATTTTATTCGAATCTCTTTCTTCTTTAATATATCCCTCTTCAACTTTACCCTTTCTTTTGTCAATTCAATTCAATATTAGAAAATCCAAGATTTTTTCTCACGGGAGAAAATGAAGCTAAAAGAAGAGAAGTGAAGAAAAGAGTGTTTGAAGATAATAAATACCCACAATGGTTAAGGGAAGTATGAGAAAGGGCACAAAGACAAAATAACATTTTGATAAGGAGGCACGAAATGACGGAAAGCCCAGACAACGAAGTAATACTATAATTATAAGTCACATTATGTTGCGTGTGATGAGATTTCGTAAGGTAACTGAAAGGGACTTAATATCCCCTAAGGCCTATTGGGCAGTACCACGAGCTTGAATTACAGATCAACCCAATAACCCAATTTAATGTTTTGAATACTGTACCGGATGCTGTACCAGTCGAGCCATTAGAACGAAATATTTCGATACCGTTTCGGGATAACAATTCGGTATATGAATAAATTATATATATTATATTTTAAAATAATAGTCTATATATAAATAAATTATATATAAATACATAGATATATAAATTATAAATAGTCTAATTTGAATTAGGGGTTAAAAAATGAACTTGTAGTTTGAAAATATGAAAAAAAAAGTCGAAATATCTGCCGGTACGGCCGGTATTTCGGCCACGAAACATATGATGTACTTGTACCGGTCCGGTGGCCGGTACGAAAAATACCGGCCGTACTGGCCGGTACGATACAAAATTCACAACACTGACCCAATCAATTGAGAGTCCAGTCCATCTCAGATACTGAAAGAATAATCATTTGAGAGTTTCAGATAAGAGAAGCCATCGGTTTATTTGAAATAGGCTAAACCCCCAATATCCCGAGGCTTGAATTTCAAACAACAGATAAGATAGTTATCAATTAGCAACATAAACATTATGGACTCTATTTTATACCATCCATGCATGACAAGGGAACCCATATAATTCATTGGCTAGAGAGATTCTTTGTTGTTATTATTAAGTATTGGAGGCGTTCCTCTTAACCCCTTAGCCACACACCTCTTTAGTTACAGGTGATTGTGTGTGAGAAATTGTGAAATACGTCCACAAGAGGAAAAGAAATTAAAGCTCTTATCAATGAAACATACAAAAGGAAACATGTAAACAATCTAGATACACTTACAGCCAGGATACCGCCAGCCCTACCAATTAGGACCAACGTCCCACTTTTTTCAAAATTGATAAATTTTGGATATAAGACAGAATCCCGTCGACATCAGAAGTTGAGAATTTTAATTTTGCTTTCAATTTTACGAATTCGGATCTTTGAAATTTTATTTGTTCAAATCTCAGACAATTCGAATAGAAAATTTGGAAAAAGTCTCATTTAGTTTCTTAAACAATTTGTACAGAAAATCTGAAGTGATACCTACCATTCGGTTTCCACCTTTGTTTTGAGCAAGTTTTCTGCGGAGACAAGCCCAAGAGAATCCAAAAGCCCCGTCCTGGTATCTCTTACACTTTGACTTAGCCCATGAATCACAATTTACAAAGCCTTAAGATCTTCTAATGTGGAAGCCCACATTGTTTCTTATCTTCTCCAACTGATCCGGCCAGAGAATATCACGCTTATCAGCTCTACCTCCGTTCTCAGAAGCTGAACGAACCAGGTAATACCCAAAAGCTATTCACTTTATTGGGTCTGTCACAGACTCACAACTCTAGCAAGTGTTTCTTGTTTAGCCAATATTCAACCAGCCGTCTGGCCTTTTGGTTTCAATGGCAGAAGCATCTCGTATAATAAATTCAGACAGTTAGTTTGCAATGCAAGTTTGATTGATAGCTGTTACTGTCTAACAGACATACATGATACATGGCTTGTTTTTCTGTCACTTGCAACAATGGATTTCTTATTTCTCTGGAGAAATTTGGAGTTCGTGGTGGAAAAACCAAGTGTTTAGCATTTCGTCTTATTTCACTTGACTTTCCCTCTCTGGGATTCTATAAACGTTGTAAATATCAGCATGGATTGTCCTGGAACAATGAACTTAGTTCACCGATTGATAAGAAATGTGGCTTGGGATTTTATAGTTGTAAATATCAACGTGGGTTTTCTTTTAAGCATGGAATTGAGCCACTGAAAAGTGGAAACGCCGGAGATAACCAGACCCACTTGGGTAAAAGAGAGAATGGTTATGTGAGATTAAGAAAGAGGTTCTCATTAAGATTGCGCCCGAGGTTAAGGTTATCAAGCAGAAGACCGAAAATGGTTTCGATTAAGTCAATTTTAAATGATATTGGAACCTTTTTGCGGAAGAATACAAGACAAGTGGCGATTTCAACTTCTATTTCTATTGCATTGGGGGTCTGCTATTTATGTTTGAAGTTATCTGCATTGCCGGCTCCAAAGGATGTTCCATATGCAGACTTGATATTGAGCCTTCAAAATGGGTCTGTTACGAACGTTTTACTTGAAGAGGGATCTCGTCAGATATTTTACAATACAAACTTGCAGAGTGTTGTGAATACTGGAACATCGCGTGAGGAATCCCCAGCAGTAAATGTTGCTACTATGAATGGATCTGCTAAGGTTGCAACAGATGATGGTTCAAGCCGTAGACAAGCACGAAATTCGAGGGTATTGAAAAGATTTTTGAGAGCTCGAGCTTCTAATCCGGAGTGGCAGTATTCCACGAGAAAAATCGATCATGATGAAAAATTTCTCCTTAGTTTGATGAGAGAGAAGGGAATTACATATAGCTCGGCTCCTCAATCAATGTTGATGTCTTTGAGGAGTACGTTGATAACTGTGATATCTCTGTGGATTCCTCTGATTCCTTTGATGTGGCTTCTTTATCGGCAACTTTCTGCTGCTAATAGCCCAGCAAGAAAGCGGCAATCTAATAATCAGATGGTTGGGTTTGATGATGTCGAGGGTGTTGATGCTGCTAAGGTGGAGCTTATGGAGGTAACATTTCGTCCATGAAGTTAAATCGAATTCACGAGACTATTCTATTTTGAATTTGAAAAGGCATAGTTGCATTGATAACTGTAACACAGTTGATAAGAGGAGGTAGAACACAGTTAAAACTATTATATACTCCAGGAAAGCTAGGGAAACCCTTGGCATATAAGCTCTAACTCATAATTTGCTTTTTGGACCTTTAGAAGTTGTGGCATTGTTGGTATGGACTATTTTTTTTTTGTAAAGAACGGAATGGGAATGCCTTAATATCCTTTTGCTGACTAGTGACTTAATATATATGGACTGCAAAAAAAGCCTCCAGCAATGGAAGATCAAGTTAAAAGTTTGAGTTAAAAAAAAAAAAAAAACTTTTAAGTTTGAGTTGAACAGGATTCTTCTTTTGTAGCTTCTAAATGATTCATAAGTTTCTGGGCATGTAAAGGATACAAGGAATGATTCTTCGGCAATTGAAGATAAAGTTAAAAGTTTGAGTTAAAAAAAAAAAAACAGTTAAAGATTGAGTTGAAAAGGATTCTTCTTTTGTTTTTCTTCATCAACTGTTCTGTTCTTCAATCTATTTTTAATGAGCAGGATTGTGGGAATTGCTGAACAGTGCACTCAGTTCATGTTCATGTTACTGGCCCTTTGGCTTTCTTTTGGGTTGTTATTAATATTCTTGTGGAAGCTTCTTAATTTGTATGAAAATATATAGCAAGAAAAAGAATGATGGGGTAGATATCACAGTCTCTTCCTGATGTATGGACTGGTGAAACCAGTGTGCTTGAAGACCGTTGTTTATTGTCCAAGTGGACATTATGTGAACTAAGCGCACTGGATCTGACTTGTGATTAGCAATGTAATTTTCTTCCTTCAATATTTATTGACGCAGTTCTTGTTTATAGATAGTTTCATGTCTGCAAGGAGATGTTAGCTATAAGAAGCTGGGAGCAAAGTTACCTAGAGGTGTATTGATGGTAGGCCCTCCCGGAACAGGGAAAACGTTACTGGCCCGTGCGGTTGCCGGAGAAGCAGGAGTACCATTTTTCACTGTTTCTGCTAGTGAATTTGTGGAGTTGTTTGTTGGAAGAGGAGCAGCTCGTATTCGAGACCTTTTTAATGTGGCAAGGAAGTGTGCTCCTTCAATCATATTCATTGATGAACTTGATGCAGTTGGAGGGAAGCGTGGTAGAAGTGTCAATGATGAACGTGACCAAACGCTAAACCAGGTAAGAATTCAAATGTACTAGCATCTCTTGCATTGTTCTTGTTTATTTGATTTAAAATCACTATTATGTCTTATTTCAAGTGGCATGTTGCATTATTACACTGTAATTGGTTTTGTAGGGCGTGATTCTATATTATCCAGAAAATTTGAATTATTGTCAAACCCGTTGGTAGAGAAACATAAGCATGGTCATCCTCAGAAGTCTTGCTCTGCTTTTTTTAGTATATACATTTTTTTTTCTGTATATCAGGAACTATTAATCATTTCCTTTCATGATCCCAAGAGTGAACTTTTCAACTGTTCACAATGGAAGCTCCATTGTTTTTAGAACTTTTCTGCTTTTGTAGTTGCTGACAGAAATGGATGGATTTGAGTCGGAGATGAAAGTGGTTGTTATTGCAGCCACTAATAGGCCCGAAGCATTGGATCCAGCCCTCTGTAGGCCTGGCCGCTTCTCCAGAAAAGTACTTGTAGGAGAACCAGATGCTGAAGGAAGGAAAAAGATCTTGGCTGTGCATTTGAGAGGAGTTCCACTAGAAGAAGACACGCATCTTATCTGTGATCTAGTTGCTTCTCTTACTCCAGGTTTTGTAGGTGCAGATCTTGCAAACATTGTCAATGAAGCTGCTTTGCTTGCTGCTCGTAGAGGTGAGGTCGAAGTAAACACCTTCAGTATCATTCAAGCGGCCCATACCTCCCCATTTTCTCTCTCTATCTCTCTCTTTTATTTTTTTTAAATCTGTCTTCTTAGTGTACAATGAAACTGTAAATGTAGATATAATTTTCTGGACTTCGCAGGTGGTGAAAATGTATCAATGGCAGATATAATGGAAGCTATTGAAAGAGCAAAATTTGGCATCAATGATAAGCACCTGAGACCTAATACATTAAGCAAGGAGCTTGGGAAACTGTTCCCGTGGATTCCCTCTCTGGTGGGAAGAAATGACACCAGACAGGATGGACTGCAAGGTCCGTTGGGCTATCAAACTCTCAGCTGATAAGTATGTTTGCCTCGTGTTTTTACTGAGATTTATCTGCCTTAAGATTCTTGAAATTATAATTTTTGAATGTCTACTAAATGCCTATTTATATTCTTCTACACGAGAAATATCAATGGTGATAATAAATACAAAACGGTTATGTTCTACACCCCATGTCGTGGTTGAATGCCTAGAACTCTTCTCCTCATTAGGCTCGGAATCTCTGCATGATTGCATCATATATTTTACAAACGTACAAGTCAAAGCAATGGTGATCTGGAATTTCCAGACTTGTGCTTTGCTTACTATTTGTAAACCTTTGCACACAAAGTGGATCACGTGTGTTTGCGAGTCATGGACTCATTATGTTATTATTGGGAGAGCTTGGCACGACAAGGACCTGCTTTGCCACATGAAATTTTGGATCAAGTTGGTGGACTATTGTCTAAAAAATTTGCACATCATTGCTCCATGTTCCTTTATTTTTTCCGCATTTTGTTTAATTCAATGTTTCTCCTTTAGTTGCTTTTTAAAGTCACGTGTGCTTGAGTCAGACATGCATGAACTGGGGTGGCGGGTGAGAGAGAGTCATTCCATCTCTTTAGTCTTGGTAGAGTAAAATATCAAATCCATGACATCTTTGTTCTACCATTATAAATAAAGATAATTGGAACTAGTTCACTTGCAAAGATTGTGAAGTTTAGAAATAGCGAAACCAAATGGATAACACTGGTCCAGTTGGGATTTGACTTCTTTCATGCATGGATCACGTTGTTCTGAAATCTTCAATATTGGCTTGTACGAGTAGCAGAAAAGAAAGAAAAAGACAATTCGATGCCACATCATTCTAACACCTGTGCTTATCCCTTGCGCAAATAGCATTCTTAATTTCTTCTTGGTTTATTTATAATATACTCTATCAACGTATGGGATTGAGACTTCGAGTTCCTATAAAAGGACAGCATGCACGTTCCTATTGACCATGCTTCGCATGTTATAACGATTACACCACCAATGGGACAGACTTCAATTTAATGAACAGGCTAACTGAAGACGATACGGAATGCATTTCTTGGTTTAATTCCTGCTAAATTTAGAAGTAACTAGAACTTTCAAGCAAACCATCAAAATGAACTTTCATAGACAATAAAAATCTGGAAAAAAATACCACGATTAAGCATCAATAGATTGCTTTCTAATAGTAGATTGAGTTTACATGGGTAAGAGGTGACTTTTTTGTTTTGGGGCTGAAATTCGTTTGTGTTGAATTGTGGAGGCAGAACAGGCAAAAGGTATTGCTTCGAGGTATGTACCCAAACAGAGTATGCTATCAACCTTAGTCTCAATGACTTCCTGCGTGCCTAGAAGTCTTTCTTCCAGGGAAAAATGACTTCTTAGTGCTTGGCATGATAACAATTCTTGTTTTTGTACCGATTGCTCAAAGCCACGCTCTGCTCCTTAGAAAACAGCTGCCATTAGTCTCCTTTTTAACTCTTTCCTGCATGTATAGGAATTAAACCCTACTTTAACATCAGATCAAACTTCCGAGCCATAAAAAGAATTTTCAGGTCGCTCTTAAAACTACAATTTACCTAATGAGTTGCCTGTCAAGGGTTGAAGCAGATAAAAGACCTCTGTTCTCTTCAGCCCTCCGTAGAAGGTATGGGATAACCATCTCTACAGGCCCAAATGGCATGTACTTGCTAACTTGAAACCCTGCATTTCTCAAGCTAAACGAAAGCACGTCTGCCATACCGTATAGCTGTGCAAATTGTAGTTTCTGGTGTACCTTCCCAATACCCAAATCTTGAGCTTTTGCCACTGCCACTCTCCCTATTGCCATCAACATCTTGAATTAGATATACCACTCAAAACCCATCATGCATGAATTATACATTGGCAAAAACTTAAAAAGTTTCAGATTCTTTACCCGATTCAACATTATGAGTGGCAAGAACAAGTGCACCAGGGCCATTGGCAATCTTTTCGAGCATGATAGAAGCACAGTCATTGTAGCACTCATGTGTTTCCTCTATGCCATTGTGAATAGGAGATTCAAAGCCTAAAGAAGAAGCTAGTTTACTTTCACTTGACATGTAAGCGCCCCTCACCAATTTGAACCCCATGGGAACACTCATTTTGTCTGCAGCCTTTGATGCGAGCAACAATCTTGCTTTTGCATCTTTCAAGTAGCATTGAATAGTCCCAAATATTATTGGATTATCATCTCTGTTGTACAAGATGGCCGAAGAGTAAGTAAAGTAATCAATGGCAGGCTGAACGAATGAATGCTCTGCATCAACCGTCAAACGAATATTTGCTTCGACGCATTTTTGGCATATCTTTTGCAGTCTCTGGTGGCCTAATTGGAGATCATGCTCTTCTTGTGGGGTTAATGGTTCTGGCTTTCTGAGGGTGTGATAGGTAGGGCTTGAATCAGAGAAAATTGGGAGGGTATCCATCTTCCATGGCAGATTGAAAGAAGGGTCTTTGTGTTGCCATCTCAACAAGTCACTGACCCGCTCAAGCAGCTTCTTGGGGCAAATAGCAGTGATCTTCACAATGACAAAGCTCACCTTTTGAAAGAAAAAACTCAATTATTCCTGCTATTATCGAAGTTAGACCAAACTGCACAAAGTCACGGAGAAAGAAATGAAGAACTCAAATCAAACCATCCTTTTGACAAGTCAATAGGCCATATCATCTAGCATCCAATGGATAGCATGGTGAAACTGAAGTAGAGCTTTCCCCAAGCTAGACAAGCTTGCGAATTTATACACGTTCCCAAGTTGAAAAGTAGAGGAAATAAAAATAGTTACGTCAAAGTATTGTCGTGTACAGTTTTTGTTTTCAAAACACAAGCTTCGCAGGAAAAAGTAGCACAATTGTGTACACAAACGGTTTTAGTAGTCGTATAGAATTTTCGAGTCATCCAATGTAGTTAGACTATTCTTGTGCTAATAGCTTTTGCCAAACTTAAAATGTAGTTTTAGCTTTTGCAAAAACCTTTTTTTTTTTTTT
>QEOT01009127.1:56244-69606 GCA_003123785.1 Pterocarya stenoptera
TTTTTTTTTTTTTTCTCTAAAACGAAGGAAGAAACGTTGTAAACTGAAAAATGTTTGCTAGAGATAACTAATGAGCACCGTAAACTTGCCGAAATATGTTCCAACTTCTAACCCAGAAAGGACCGCTCTCCCCTGTTTCATCCGCCTTTATAGCATAACTTGAACCAACATGTTTAACGCCTATTCAGTTCTCGGTAGGGTCGGTTACATCTAACCTACCCAAATTGGTAGGAGACCCAAGACAAATTATGATCATAATGAACGTAATAAAAAAACAAAAAAGGAAAAGAAGAAATTCAATATTTCTATCTCACTAGTCACGAGATCTTTGTTGTTTGTATTTTCTTTCCTTTTTTTGAGATAATAAATTTCTTGGAAATTACACTGATATATATTTCTTAATGAATTCAATCCAGTCTGAATGAATATATTATATTAATCTATACATAGATGATTAGCATAAAGTAAGTTATTTATGAATGATGAAGAAGAAGAAGAGATTCTTGAAGCAAATGAAACGAGTGGGGAAGGAGGGTGTGAAAATGTAAGCTTACAGAAGGTGGAAGAGACTTGGAGGACTCAACGGTATGAAGGAAGGCGTCCAAGTTGCGCTCACAAGAGTCGTTGTCGGCGGCGTATTCGACGGCGTAGGTAAGCATGGCTCTGAGGCCGGCATGGTCGAGCCTCCGCACGGTCTGTCCTGCCGAGACGGCGTCCTCGCCAGCACAGAAGTGCTCGTAAAAAGTGTGTCGTATGGCGCCCAATATGGCACCTCGCACAACGTCCACGTCCATGAGCTTGGACTTCATGAGCCACGTCCCGAAATCGACCATGGGCTCGATGGCCGCGGCGTGGAGGTTTGCAGAGGCGCGGAAGAGCTGCGTGGTGGGTACGGAAGAGAAGAGCTTCTCGGCATCGTCGAGGTTGAGGGCGGAGGAGGCTGTTGCTGTGGGTGGTCTTCGGATGTTGGGTTCAGAATTATCGGTGAGATGGACGGCGATGGAGGAGGAGGAGGAGGAGGAGTTGAGTGGCCTCGTGAAGTGGCTGAGAGTTTTGAGGAGCTTCGGAGGAGAGACTATTACACGGCTTGCCATCAAACAAAAAAACAATTGAAAGGACCCTCTTTCTATCTCTCTGAAAAGTTTGGACCGAACTCTGATGTGGTAGTACTGTCTTTGTTATGTGTGTGTTCTTGAGGCTTTGGCGGAGAGGGAGGCTCTATATATACAATATAATAAAATAACCTATGCCTTACATGCATTAAGAACAGAATTTTTAAGCACCAGGATTAAGGAACAGAATGAATATATAGCATTTATTAATATTACTATTAATTATGGAAATCACAACAATCAGAGATATTTTGGATTAGCAGGAGCGTTTCCTGAAAAACAAAGGGTTAGAAAAGATCAGATGGAAAATACAGGGTGGCAAAAGATGTATTAAAATTTAAAACGCAATTTCGTAGAGTACGTGGTTGGCAAAGGAGGGTGGTGCGGATCATGTTATAAATGGGGCGGTGAAATCTACGTTCATTAAGTGGAGGGTGACCTGGTCCATAGCTACACTTTGGTAGATGGAGTAGTCAAACCATTACGTGGCTCCACGCCGATCATCTTCATCTCAATCTCTCAATAAAAAATATTAATAAATCATCTGATATACTTTCTATTTTTAACATACAACATGGTCATGTTATATATCTTTGCGTCCGAACACTTTCTGCACCGTCATAACATGGTCATGCGTATGAATATTCTTGCCTTTGACTAATCTTTTAAAATTTCTACGTCATTAATTATTAATTATTTTGTATCGTCCCCCTCCAAATGTAATTAGAACTCATACAAATATATATATATATAAGAGTAATTCTATATACAATTATGAAGTACGTAAATGTCGCATAATCACTTTAAAAAAAAGTCGGTTCACTATTAAAAAATTATTATTTTTTCATGTGGATCCCATATTTTATTCATTTTTTTAAAGCAATTACGTGGCGGTTGCATAATTCACAGTTGCAAATACCTTTTCTCTCTCTATATATAGGAATGTTATGCATAAGCTACTATTTATTTCTATATCCTACGACTATAATTTTTTTATAGGGTGTGGGGATATTTTTCATAGAGTGTATGAGTATTTCATAAGTTTGTAAATTGATAAATAGTAGCTGATGAGAAAATTTTTTCATATATATTATGTGTGTCACTATTTTGTAAGTGGTCCACATATATTTATATTTTTCAATCTCAAAACATGAACTCATTTTGTGTTCTGATAATATATATTATATATGCTTTGTCTTTCAAAATAAAACTAAACAAAATTCAGTTTGAGTTACATGAACTGACTATTGATTTTATTTGATTATTACAAAATGTCACCGCGTCATTAAACGACGATAATTGTATAAGCCTCATATGTATTTTAAAATTACTTAATAATTAACATTATGTTTTAATCGGTCAGTTTTTATTTAGTCATGCTGTTATGATACTTACGATGTTACCATAAATCATAAGCTTTAAAATGGCAACTTGAAATATTTCTTATCTTTATATTCGAAACAAATAATATTATTTCCTAAAATGGTGTGTCATGTGTATGTATATATATATATATTTATATATATAACTAGAAAGTTATAAGTCACAACTCATTAAAGTCATTATCTAATGGAAATTTGTAAGACTTTGTCAGTGTCATGTTCATCTCCAGCTTACGTGGATCCACATCAAAAGCTAGAAAATCCGAACTAGTGCCAACCATGCCAGCTTAAATGTTGCAGTTGAGTAGGCAGATCGATCTGATCGATGGTCAGAAATAATAACGTACTTTTATGTTGTGTAACTAAAAAAAAAAAAAAATCTAATTAAGGTTATCTTTGATGTATTTTTAGATATTTTGTAAAAAAAAAAAAAATGATGGATTATTAAATAACAGTAAATAATAATGAAAATAAATAAATAAAGAATATTAATAAAATAAAAAATAATAATAAAATATTCTAAAAATACCTAAAATATTTTGAGAATACAGAACCCAAACGAGCCCTAAGATAAAGTCCATATATCCCTCTAAAGTCGTAACCAGCTTTGAACTGAATAGCAAGTATCATCAAAAGCCGTTCCTGGTCCTAAGGCAAAGATGACACATGATCAGGTTGTGAACAAAATATACGTTTGACGAATCACGTACGTGTCAAGCAATGGGTTAGTCTGAAAACCCTATAAATTTTCACTCACATGTTGTGAGATGCAGTACCAAGTTGAAATTATCTCACAGTTTCGTTTCATTTACAGTGTGTTTGCATTCCAAAGAGAGTATTAAATTTACCGATCATGGACCAATCCCAGAACGCAAGTTACGAAGCTGGGCAGGCCAAGGGCCAAGCTCAGGTGAGTTGTATGCATATATATATACACACACACACACACACACACACACACACACACACACACACACATGCATATATATAGTACTTAAGAGTCCACTCGAGCCCTTTAAACGCCTGCATGCATGATCCGATCGATGCGTCTAAAGCGATGGTATGTATGATGCGTTTTTCCTGTTTGGTTCAGGAAAAGGCAAGCGGTCTGATGGAAAAGGCGGGCAATGCTACCCAAAGTGCCAAGGAATCATGCCAAGAGGTTCGCCAAAGTTTTTGCTACGTTGGAATTTATATCTAAACACATCGATCATGAAATCAAATCAAGATGCTTTTCCTTTTATAAGCCATCAATTAGTTAAATGCTTAATTATATATTCAGACAACTGCCTGTTTAATTTCATGCTTGAGGCTCGCATCATTGATATTTGCTGAAGTATGGAGTTCTATTTCAGGCTACTCAGCAGGTGAAGGCCAAGGCGCAAGGGGCTACTGAAGCTGCTAAGAATGCAGTGGGAGCGAACAAATGAAACTAATAATCTATCTAGGAGCTCATCGATCCAGCCCTCCCCAAATAAAATCTCATGCCATTGACTTCACTTCCATTTTCTTTCTCTTCGCACTTTCTTTTGATCTTGCTGTCAATCATGTGGTTGTTAATTTGTCCTTTGAATTACGAAGGGAGCTCTTTTATAGATTGTTTTGGAGAAGTTCATGCACATTAATGTTTCCTAATGTGCTGTATTTACAGCTCGAAATTCCTATCTATTGCTAAAAAAAATAGACAACATTGTAATCCAATTGCAAATTATGCTTCAATGATTGTAATTATCGAAAAAGATGACACATGGTCTTTATTATTAGATGCCCTTTATAAAATCAAGAACACACACTAAACAGTTAACTAAAAACTAATCACGATTTCGGGAAGAAGAGAAGGAGATTATTGGGGTAGAGTTCCTCTTTCTTCTTTCTTCTGATACTCCCTCCCTGATCATGCAAAAGGAGGAAAAGCTCATGTTAATGGGTCTGTGAAAGTAGACCTTTGAAATTCGGATATGAGTATGATTCAGAGTAATGCCGCACGCGTAAGAGACCTAATGATGGGAAAACTGAGCCGCCATGTACATCCTTTAGAGTTGAAAAAAGTAATGAGGATGGACAAAATCCACGGAAAACCGAGGATGGCAGTGCCGAGACATCTCAAAATATGTAGATGGATGGTGATGATATGATTGAGGAGCCAAAGTCGGGGATTGAGTTTAATTTCCTTAAAGATTTAATGAATTATTATAAATAATATGGTAAGAAATGCAGGTTTGGGATGATGACAGAAAGGACTGAGAGGGGAGATGATGAGATATTTAGATATGTCACCCTTGTTTGTGCCCGCGGTGGGAAGGCTCGGAATAGGACTTTGAACGTCGCGAACCCATGTCTGACAAGAAAGACAGAATGTAAGACAAAAATTAATGCCTTAAAATTTGAGGGAAAGTTTCGGTTGACTACAGTGCATAATATCCATAACTACAGCCTCAGTCCAAGGAAATTCCTCTTATTTCGATGTAATAGAAAAGTCAGTGATGTCGTGAAAAGGGTCTTAAATACAAATGATTTGGCCGGCATCCGAATGAATAAGAGTTTTGGCGCTGGTGGATTTGAGAACCTTCCATTTTTAGAAAATTATTGTCATAACTACATCGACAAGGTAAGATATCTACAACTTGTCACAGTTGGTACTGGAGTGCTTTGAGAGTACTTTTTACGGATGCAGTACAAAAATCTTGACTTTTTTGCGTTGATGGATATAGATGATGACGAGAGATTGAAGAATGTTTTATGGGTATATTCCTGTAGTAGAGCAGCCTACTAATATTTAGGTGATGTGGTCACATTTGACACCACATAACTGACAAATAGATATGTGATGCCTTTTGCACCATTCGTTGGTGTAAACCACTATGGGCAGTCAATTATGTTGGAAGCTGCCTTGATTTTCAATGAGGATACAGAGACCTTTGTGTGGTTATTCCAAATTTGGTTGCAGTGTATGAATAGTATAGCTCTGAAAGCAATTATCACCGACCAGGACAGCAAAGAAAAATGCAATCGCTATTGTGTTCCCAAAAAGCCGACATAGATTTTATCTATGGTATATACTTAAGAAAGTCTTCGAGAAGCTTGACTTCTATGGATCATACAAAAGTGGAATGAAAAATCACCTAATGAAATCTGTGTATGACACCCAAACCGTTGAAGAGTTTAAAAAAGATTGGGATCAATTAATTACCACTTACAACTTGCATGACAATGCGTGGTTGCAAAGTTTATACGCTGAGCGTGAACATTAGGTACTAGCATTCTTGAAAGATGTTTTTTGGACTGAAATGAGTACAACGCAGTGAAGTGAGAGTATGAATGTTTTTTTTTACAGTTATGTTCATGCTAAGACAAACTTGAAAGAGTTTGTCGATCAGTTTAATAATGCGTTAAAAAAAATTGAAAATGAAAATATTGTGGATTTTTCCACATTAAAGTCACAATTCTCTGCATATCTAAATCTCTGATTCAGAAAAAGTTTTAAGATTTATATACAAATGCTAAATTCAAGGAAGTCCAATACCAAGTTACCGGTATCATCGATATGGATTCAGAGTTATTTAAATGTGATGGTGCAGTAAAGATCTATCTAATAGATGATGAAGTTCATTTAAAAGAGTTTACTAAACTGATTAAATATTATGTGAAATTTAATGAGGAAGAAATCTATATCAGATAGGTAATTGGAAACGCATTTTCGTAGGGTACGTGGTTGGCAAAGGAGGGTGGTGTGGATCATGTTATAAATGGGGCGGTGAAATCTACGTTCATTAATTGGAGGGTGACCTGGTCCACAGCTACACTTTGGTAGATGGAGTAGTCAAACGACTCAAACCATTACGTGGCTCCACGCCGATCATCTTCGTCTCAATCTCTCAATAAAAAATATTAATAAATCATCTTTCTATTTTGAACATTTTATTCCTCACTACTCTATTTTTTACATTAGTACTGATATATGTATATGTATATGTAAAATTATATTTTTTACATATTTATTTTGTCATTTAAGTAAAATTTTTACATTAATTTATGTATATTTGAGATAAAATAATAATAAAATAATATTTTATTATTATTAATTTTTTCTAAAATCAATTTTTTTTATATATTTTATAATTAGCATCCACTATATACATTTGACATTAATAATATAAATGCAATAATAAAAAATATAATTTTTTATATATATTATATTAAAAATATATTATAATAAAAAACTATATAATATATTATAATTATTAAATGAATATGCAGATAAATGTTTGTTGTGTTGTTGAGGGAGGGAGAAGATGAAAGAATTGTGACTGAGAGAGTGAGAGGAAAGAGAAATAATTAGTTAAATAACATTTGAAGAGTGAATAGTAACTCTTCTAATTTAGATAAATATTGTTCCTAACTAGCTAAATATTTAGATATGCATAAGCTAATGTAGAAGAATTTAAACACATATTATGCAAATATGATTTTGCATATGCATATGTATAGACCAATATGAATATTGAAGTATAATAATTGAGTATCTTTGCGTCCAAACAGTTTCTGAACTGTCATTACATGGTCCTAAGGCAAGTGTAATTAGAACTCATATATATATATATATATGAATGCTATACATAAGCTACTATTTATTTTTATATTACACATTTATAATTTTTTTATAAAATGTGAGGATATTTTTCATAGATTGTAGGGATGTTTTTCCATAAAGAGTGGAGTGATGAATTGTGATTAATAAGAAATTTTTTTCATATATCTATACGAGTCAATATTTTGTAAGTGGACCACATATATTTATATTTTTCAATCTCAAAACATGAACTCATTTTGTGTTCTGATAATATATATTATATATGCTTTATCTTTCAAAATAAAACTAAACAAAATTCAGTTTGAGTTACTTGAACTGACTATTGATTTTATTTGATTATTACATAATGTCACCGCGTCATTAAAAGACGATAATTGTATACGCCTCATATGTATTTTAAAATTGCCTAATAATTAACATTATATTTTAATCTGTCAGTTTCTATTTAGTCATGCAGTTATGATACTTACGATGTTACCATAAATCATGAGCTTTAAAATGGCAAATCGAAACATTTCTTATCTTTATATTCGAAAGAAATATTATCTCCTAAAATGGTGTGTCATGTATATATATATATATAGCTAGAAAGTTTTAATTCACAACTCATTAATGTCATTATCTAATGGAAGTTTATAAGACTTTGTCGGTGTGTTAATCTCCAGCTTACGTGGATCCACCTCGAATGCTAGAAAATCCTAACTAGTGCCAACCATGCCAGCTTCTAAATGTTGCAGTTGAGTAGACAGATCGATCAAGTCGATGGTCAGGAAAGATAACGTACTTTTATGTCGTCTAATAATATTAATAATAAAAAATTATTTAATTAAGCTTATTACGTAGTTTTAGATATTATGTAAATAATAGTAAAAAAGTAATGATAGAATATTATAATAAAATATAAATAAAATGTATTAATAAAATAATAAATAATAATAAAATATTCTTAAAATACCTAAAATATTTTGAGAATACAAACCCAAACTAGCCCTACAATAAAGTCCATGTATATGCTATATCCCTCTAAAGTCGCGCGTAAACAGCTTTGAACTGAATGGCAAGTATCATCCAAAGCCGTTCCTGGTCCTAAGGCAAAAGTGCCCGTTTCAATCATAGGATGACACATGATCAGGTTGTGAACGTACAAAATATATGTTTGACGAATCACGTACTACGTGTCAAGCAATGGGTTAGTGTGAAAACCCTATAAATTTTCACTCACATGTCGTGAGATGCAGTACCAAGTTGAAATTATCTGATAGTTTCGTTTCATTTACAGTGTGCTTGCATTCCAGAGAGAGTATTAAATTTACTGATCATGGACCAATCCCAGAACGCAAGTTACGAAGCTGGGCAGGCCAAGGGCCAAGCTCAGGTGAGTTGTATGCATAAATATATATATATATATATATAAATACATGCATATCTATATTTAGAGTCCACTCGAGCCCTTTAAACGCCTGCATGCATGACCCGATCGATGCATCTAAAGCGATGGTAGTTATGATGCGTTTTTCCTGTTTGGTTCAGGAAAAGGCAAGCGGTCTGATGGAAAAGGCTGGCAATGCTACCCAAAGTGCCAAGGAGTCATGCCAAGAGGTTCGCCAAAGTTTTTGCTACGTTGGAATTTATATCTAAACACATCATGAAATCAAATCAAGATGCTTTTCCTTTTATAAGCCATCAATTAGTTAAATGCTTAATTATATATTCAGACAACTGCCTGTTTAATTTCATGCTTGAGGCTCGCATCATTGATATTTGCTGAAGTATGGAGTTCTATTTCAGGCTACTCAGCAGGTGAAGGCCAAGGCGCAAGGGGCTACCGAAGCTGTTAAGAATGCAGTGGGAGCGAACAAATGAAACTACTAATCTATCTAGGAGCTCATCGATCCAGCCCTCCCCAAATAAAATCTCATGCCATTGACTTCACTTCCATTTTCTTTCTCTTCGCACTTTCTTTTGATCTTGCTGTCAATCATGTGGTTGTTAATTTGTCCTTTGAATTACGAAGGGAGCTCTTTTATAGATTGTTTTGGAGAAGTTCATGCACATTAATGTTTCCTAATGTGCTGTATTTACAGTTCGAAATTCCTATCTATTGCTAAAAAAAATAGACAACATTGTAATCCAATTGCAAATTATGCTTCAATGATTGTAATTATCGAAAAATATGACACATGGTCTATATTATTAGATGCCCTTTATAAAATCAAGAACACACACATAAACAGTTAACTAAAAACTAATCACGATTTCGGGAAGAAGAGAAGGAGATTATTGGGGTAGAGTTCCTCTTTCTTCTGGTACTCCCTCCCTGATCATGCAAAAGGAGGAAAAGCTCATGTTAGTGGGTCTGTGAAAGTAGACCTTTGAAATTCGGATATGAGTATGATTCAGAGTAATGCCGCACACGTAAGAGACCCAATGGTGGGAAAACTGAGGCGCCATATATATCTTTTAGAGTTGAAAAAAGTAACGAGGATGGACAAAATCTACCGAAAATCGAGGATGGCAGTGTCGAGACATCTCAAAATGTGTAGATGGATGGTGATGATATGATTGAGGAGCTAAAGTTGGGGATTGAGTTTAATTTCCTTGAAGATTTAATGAGTTATTATAAGTAATATAGTAAGAAATGCAGGTTTGGGGTGATGACAGAGATGACTGAGAGGGGAGATGATGAGACATTTAGATATGTCACCCTTGTTTGTGCTCGTGGTGGGAAGGCTCGGAATAGGACTTTGAACGTCGTGAACCCACGTCTGACAAGAAAGACAGAATGTAAAACAAAGATTAATGCCTTAAAATTTGAGGGAAAGTTTCGGTTGACTACAGTACATAATATCCATAACCACAGCCTCAGTCCAAGGAAATCCCGCTTATTTCGATGTAATAGAAAAGTCAGTGATGCTGTGAAAAGAGTCTTAGATACAAATGATTTGGCTGGCATCTGAATGAATAAGAGTTTTGGTGCTGGTGGATTTGAGAACCTTCCATTTTTAGAAAATGATCGTCATAACTACATCGACAAGGTAAGATATCTACAACTTGACACAGTTGGTGCTGGAGTGCTTTGAGAGTACTTTTCACGGATGCAGTACAAAAATCCTGACTTTTTTGCGTTGATGGATATAGATGATAACGAGAGATTAAAGAATGTTTTCTGAGTATATCCTTGTAGTAGAGCAGCCTACCAATATTTAGGTGATGTGGTTACATTTGACACCACGTACCTGACAAATAGATATATGATGCCCTTTGAACCATTCGTCGGTGTAAACCACCATGGGCAGTCAATTATGTTGGAAGCTGCCTTGATTTTCAATGAGGATACTGAGACCTTTGTGTGGTTATTCCAGACTTGGTTGCAGTGTATGAATAGTATAGCTCTGAAAGCCATTATCACCGACCAGGACAGCGAAGAAAAATGCAATCGTTATTGTGTTCCCAAAAAGCCGACATAGATTTTATCTATGGTATATACTTAAGAAAGTCTTCGAGAAGCTTGACTTCTATGGATCCTACAAAAGTGGAATAAAGAATCACCTGATGAAATCTGTATATGACACCCAAATCGTTGAAGAGTTTAAAAAAGATTGGGATCAATTAATTATCACTTACAACTTGCATGACAATGCGTGGTTGCAAAGTTTATACGTTGAGCATGAACATTGGGTGCTAGCATTTTTGAAAGATATTTTTTGGACTGAAATGAGTACAATGCAGTGAAGTGAGAATATGAATGCTTTTTTTACGATTATGTTCATGCTAAGACAAACTTGAAAAAGTTTCCAGTTTAATAATGCGTTAAAAAAAAATTTGAAAATGAAAATTTCGCGGATTTCCCCACATTAAATGTCACAATTCTCTACATATCTAGATCTCTGATTGAGAAGTTTCAAGATTTATATACAAATGCTAAATTCAAGGAAGTTCAGTACCAAGTTACCAGTATCATCGATATGGATCTAGAGTTACTTAAATGTGATGGTGCAGTAAAGATCTATCTAATCGATGATGAAATTTATTTAAAAGAGTTCACTAAATTGATTAAATATTATGTAAAATTTAGCGAGAAAGAAATCTATATCAGATAGGTAATTGGAAACGCATTTTCGTAGAGTACGTGGTTGGCAAAGGAGGGTGGTGTGGATCATGTTATAAATGGCCCAGTGAAATCTACGTTCATTAATTGGAGGGTGACCTGGTCCACAGCTACACTTTGGTAGATGGAGTAGTCAAACGACTCAAACCATTACGTGGCTCCACGCCGATCATCTTCATCTCAATCTCTCAATAAAAAATATTAATAAATCATCTTTCTATTTTGAACATTTTATTCCTCACTACTCTATTTTTTACATTAGTACTCATATATGCATATGCATTGCATATGTAAAATCATATTTTTTTACATATTTATTTTATCATTTAAGTAAAATTTTCACATTGATTTATGTATATTTGAGACAATTATTTTATTATTATTAATTTTTTCTAAAATCAATTTTTTTTATATATTTTATAATTAGCATCCATTATATACATTCGACATTAATAATACAAATGCAATAATAAAAAATATAAATTTTTTATATATTATATTAAAAATATAATATAATAAAAAACTATATAATATATTATAATAATCAAATGAATGTGCAGATGAATATTTGTTGTGTTGTTGAGGGAGAAAGAAGATGAAAGAATTGTGAGTGAGAGAGTGGGAGGAAAGAGAAATAATTAGTAAAATAATATTTGAAGAGTAAATAGTAACTCTCCAAATTTAGATAAATATTATTCATAACTAGCTAAATATTTAGATATGCATAAGTTAATGTAGAAGAATTTAAACACATTATGCAAATATGATTTTGCATATGTATATGCATAGACCAATATGAATACTGAAATATAATAATTGAGTATCTTTGCGTCCAAACAGTTTCTGAACTGTCATTACATGGTCCTAAGGCAAGTGTAATTAGAACTCATATATATATATATATATATATGAATGCTATGCATAAGCTACTATTTATTTTTATATTACATATTTATAATTTTTTTATAGAATGTGAGGATATTTTTCATAGATTGTAGGGATGTTTTTCCATAATAAGAAATTTTTTTCATATATCTATATGAGTCAATATTTTGTAAGTGGACCACATATATTTATATTTTTCAATCTCAAAACATGAACTCATTTTATTTGATTATTACAAAATGTCACCGCGTCATTAAAAGACGATAATTGTATAAGCCTCATATGTATTTTAAAATTGCCTAATAATTAACATTATATTTTAATCTATCAGTTTCTATTTAGTCATGCAGTTATGATACTTACGATGTTACCAGAAATCATGAGCTTTAAAATGGCAATTTGAAATATTTCCTATCTTTATATTCGAAAGAAATATTATCTCCTAAAATGGTTTGTCATGTATATATATATATATATATAACTGAAAGTTTTAATTCACAACTCATTAATGTCATTATCTAATGGAAGTTTATAAGACTGTCGGTGTGTTCATCTCCAGCGTACGTGGATCCACCTCGAATGCTAGAAAATCCTAACTGGTGCCAACCATGCCAGGTTCTAAATGTTGCAGTTGAGTAGACAGATCGATCAAGTCGATGGTCAGGAAAAATAACGTACTTTTATGTTGTCTAATAATAATAATAAAAAAAATTATCTAATTAAGCTTATTAGGTAGTTTTAGATATTATGTAAATAATAGTAAAAAAATAATGATAGAATATTATAATAAAAAATGAATAAAATATATTAATAAAATAATAATAAAAAAATATTCTTAAAATACCTAAAATATTTTGAGAATCCAAACCCAAACTAGCCACAATAAAGTCCATGTATATGCTATATCCCTCTAAAGTCGCGCGTAAACAGCTTTGAACTGAATGGCAAGTATCATCCAAAGCCGTTCCTGGTCCTAAGGCAAAAGTGCCCGTTTCAATCATAGGATGACACATGATCAGGTTGTGAACGTACAAAATATATGTTTGACGAATCACGTACTACGTGTCAAGCAATGGGTTAGTGTGAAAACCCTATAAATTTTCACTCACATGTTGTGAGATGCAGTACCAAGTTGAAATTATCTCACAGTTTCGTTTCATTTACAGTGTGTTTGCATTCCAAAGAGAGTATTAAATTTACCGATCATGGACCAATCCCAGAACGCAAGTTACGAAGCTGGGCAGGCCAAGGGCCAAGCTCAGGTGAGTTGTATGCATATATATA
>QEOT01009129.1:3404-41740 GCA_003123785.1 Pterocarya stenoptera
AGTGCTACTGGGCCAAGGTCCAAGATTATTCATCGGTGTGGGACAACCAATTTTGGAGAAATGCAAAGGTCCAAGCTTATATATAGAAGTTAGAAAGCAATTTGCAGCTATAGAAAAGGGAAAATGACAGTGTAGTAGAAGGACCCCTCAAGCCAGACTGTGCATGCAGTCGTCTTAGGATAGAGCCAAATTTGATTTGCGTTCATTGTCAGCAATCGAAGCAAAACCCAAAAACAAAATAAAAAGAAAAAAGAAACTTTGGTTGTTGGTTATGTAACAAAAGGAAGATAGAGACAGAGAAACACCAAATATATAACAAATTAAGTTGAATTTGAGGTAAGGTGGTGACACCAAAAGAGGGCCATAGAGTTAGTTAAAGTTGTAATAAAGAAGCAAGCAAGGAAACCCCGGCCGGCCACTCTGCCTATCTATCCATAGCTTATTAATTATAATGATTCATCACAACCAACCTAAATTACTTGTCACTTACGTACACACACACACCCATATATTTATATTTATTTTAAAAAGAAATTAAAGAGAAAAGAAAGCACGTCTTAGTAATCCAGCTCATGAAAAGACTTTAATGCAACGCCAACATGCCCTTTGGACCAAACACTCTTTCTTCAACTCTAACCCATCACACTCCATTATATATATATATACACACACACATTCCTAGTTCATTCTTAAGGCGTTCTTGACCATCACATATTCTCTCTCTCTCTCTCTAGAACGGGTATTGTCTCTTAACGGTTTTCGGCCTAGTTTGGTCGGTTTGGTTGGAGGGAACCGAATTAAGTTGTTTCAGATAATTAATATCAGGTACTAATTTTCACGCTAATTTTGCATGTTTTTTTCCCTTTAAAAAAAAAATATTGACTCATTTTTCTTCTTTTAATTTAATCCTCTGATCTAACAAACACCTACGCCCCATCTCTCCCGCCCAATCCCTTCAANTAGTTTGGTCGGTTTGGTTGGAGGGAACCGAATTAAGTTGTTTCAGATAATTAATATCAGGTACTAATTTTCACGCTAATTTTGCATGTTTTTTTCCCTTTAAAAACAAAATATTGACTCATTTTTCTTCTTTTAATTTAATCCTCTGATCTAACAAACACCTACGCCCCATCTCTCCCGCCCAATCCCTTCATAATTAGCACGTAATTATTAGCTTTGATCTCTCTCTCTCTCGTTTCGGTTATGTTTTGCGTGGTTCAGGTTGTATTCTACTCTTTAATCTCATACGATTTCTTCTTCTTCTTCTTCGTTTACTATGTGATTGGGATTGTCGACGCCACTGTTTGATTTAGTTTTCTACTTTTTATGCAGTATTGTTTTTTAAGTCACTCAGTTGCCATAATCGGAATGTGCTCTTTTGCAATAATATTTTGAGGCCTATTTCTGTTTCTAGATCACGTCTAGGTTAACTATCATTAAGTCTTATTATTTGGATTTTCGCACTGCTGATAATAACCCTCTCTTGATGTGTTTATGAACTAGTGTTATGATTCATATCATTTTCTTATTGAACATGCAGGCTTTGGTTGTGGCTTGATCTTCTTCTACAAGAAATAGTCTCTTGTTAGTTACAATTCATTTTACAACTTGTTCCTCTTTATGTTTTCTGAGATTTTTTTGTTTTTTTCTCAAGAAAATTCAGGCTCAAATGGACAAGGACGTGTCTCCTCCATCAAACACCGGCACCATCACGGAATTAACCTCTTCACCGATCGCATGTCATGACAGTATTCCACCACCCACTCCCTCATCATCCCCCGACAACACTGCTCGCTTCGATTATCTCCTCAAGAACCAAAACTTCGGCACCGACTTCGCGTCACTGTATCGCTCCATTTTCCCGCCAAAATCGACCTCCATCTCATTCAGCCCCTCCACGTGCTGCTCCTCCTCCATTAACGACGACCTTAACTCTGACACCATTGCCACGCAGCAACGTCTCAACCAGGCCCGCCTCATCCTCCAGTACCAAGAACTCAATAGCCACTACGACCTCTGCTGCTCTCGTCTACTCGACCTCATTGCCGAGGCCGACTTGCTCCGCCAAGAGAACGCCCACCTCCGCATTATCAACACCGAGTTGCTGAAGCTCCTCTCCTCACAGGCCTCCTTCCACAACCTCCTGCTGTCCTCCTCTACCGATCCGGACCGTTCTTTCCTCCACGAATTCCGCCGCCTCTCCACCGAAGATGAAGACAGTACTTCCACCACCAGTAACAATCGGTTCGATAGGCTGAGCTCCGACCGATTCTCGCTCCCCAAGAGCATCTCCGTTCGGTCCACTGGCTTCACCAAACCAAGCAACCTCCCTGCTGCGACTCACAATAGCACCCCGACTCGCTCCTTCACTCGGCCACGTGTCCCGAATCAACTCGCCTCCGGATCGGTGGGTTCGATCAAAACCTTAATTTTTCTTTCCTTTTTAACAAATTTTGAATTATTGAAGATTAGACGCGTCAACTAGTTTGCTTGTTAATGCATCCATTCTATAGCTTTCATGGTGTGAGGTAAATGTTTTGATGACGGTGTGCCGCGGTTGCAGCAAAAGGTGTATTTATCCGGGAAGAGGGTGGAGGAGCAGGAGGCGATGGAGTTGGAGGTGTACAATCAAGGGATGTTCAAGACGGAGCTTTGCAACAAGTGGCAAGAGACCGGCACGTGTCCATACGGAAACCACTGCCAGTTCGCCCACGGGATAACGGAGCTCCGTCCGGTGATCAGGCACCCGCGCTACAAGACGGAGGTTTGCAGGATGGTAGTGGCTGGCGGCACGTGTCCCTACGGCCACAGGTGCCACTTCCGCCACTCTCTCTCCGAGCAAGAGAAGTTTTCGCCGGCCCCGCTTTGATATATGAGAGTATTACTTGCCACTGGCATGCTGGAGGCGATCCCGAGATGATCATCTGATATGGATTATAAATGGCCGGGGGTTTTGGGAGGCGTTCGTACGGATCACTAAATGCTGTTTTGGGGTTGTACAGAATCATAAATGTCATATAATACTCATGTTAACTCTGAAAAAAATAATTAAAGATGATAATTAATTGATGATAAGATTCACGACCGAACGTGATAAAATAAAATAAAAAGACCGAAGTTGATAAATGAAATAAAAGGTTTTAATGTTCGATAATATTGGTGTGATCAGGATAAAGCTAAGTTGTGTGGTGGCGTAAAGAAAATGATTTGTAATTGGATTTAGTTTTGTTGTAGAAGTGTACTTTTGTAGATGTTTATGTACACTTTACGCCATGTATTCTGGTGGAGTGCATGTAACTAACCTAACAACCAAACTTGATTTTGTAATGTCATGATGATATCTGTTACCTGATGATGATGATGCTCAATTTTCCATTGAATTTAATTGTAGTATCGATCTCTTCCTGCTTGTTTCTCTGGCCTCTGCCTCTCTCTATGTTTCTCTGTCAGCAACGTACCACATGTTTAGGCACGGGTTGTTTGTGGATAATCCTCCCTGGTGGGATTGTGGAGTCTCATCTTGTTCGTGTGTCTGCCGTCTGACTTGATGACTCAATAAGACAATCATTCGTTACGGTTTTTGAGTAGATTTTTAATAAGGTTTGCCATGGAATGTTGATACTATTTTTGACTCGAGAAGCGTTAGATAGAAGTTTATTCGACATTCAGTTCGAGCGAAGTTCAGGTAAAAAATTCGCTCGACAATCGCTTGACTTGAGGCTCATGAAGCGAAGACCAAATAGAGAGTTCGCTCGATGCCCATTCGACACTCTACTTGAACGAATATTGTAGAAAAGTGAAAATTATGATTTCTACCGTGAAAAGTGAAAACCATATGACTGTTCTAAACAGTGATATTTTATCTCAAAGTATATTTTGTGATTCTCTAGCGTAATAAAATCTTCTACAATTATGTAGATATAAGCACATTATCGAACTATGTTAATTTTATATCCTATAATTGTTTGCTTGTGTTTATTTTTATTTTATTTGTGATCATTGGGTTGGCTTCCGTTTTCACAACACTATCCTGTTGTAGTCGTTACATTATGTGATTGATAACTTAAATCTCATTTTCTTTTTTCCACATTAATGGACGAATTCTGGAGCGCGCCTCACACTTCGGGCATGGCTTGGCCGTTCGCAAACTGATAAAGAGGCGACAGTACTACTGCAGCGTGTCATCATGTCATCAGCAGCTAGAGCCATTAATTTGGCACGATGACCTCATTGAATATATCTTACTTCTTAAATTTTGTAGTAGTTAGAGCATTGAGAGGTGCATGCAAATCCAAATGTAAAATCACATGTTATATATGTTTTGGAAATTGTCTTTTATCATTCATGCAGAACTTCCATATTTGGATTATGCTTTGAGTCAAAATAATTATTATTAATTTTTTTTCTTAAAATTAATATTTTTTTTATATATATTTTATAATTAAAACCCACTAAGTTACCCTTGGATATTGCTTTTGCAGTGACAAATCAATGGAAAGCAAAAGTGCAGCACCTGATGAAAGATGAGGGGGCCACTTGAAGCAGGGAGATCAGTAGTAGTACTGGCAGAATATATGGCTCTTAAAAACCATCTCATAATAGAATTGGATATTTTGTCAGTGTGCGTGGCTTATTTTGGACAATAAAGATGTTAACTTTGTGACCACTGTCATCAGAGACTCTGCACCAAAGATGTTTTCTTTTGATACTTTCGTGCTTTATTAACCCCTTTTCTCGATGGCATTGTCACATGTTTTTCTTCATTTGTATTTTTTTTTCTGTCGGTCTTTGGATCAGTTCGAAATAAATGTTTGGCCCTTAACTTCAAGCCTTGAAAGATATATGCGGTTTTGTTGAACTTTGAAATTACGATTAAATTACGCCTTCAATAAATTACTAATTGTATTAAAGTACTCTTAATTTCCAATCTCACGTGGTGTGAAAGAGTTAAAGATGTGAACTTTATCTTCCTAATACTAATTAAAGGAATATTTCATGTGGACCCATTTTGCATGAAAGGATAAAGGACCCAACCACACAACATTTTAGACGAATTTGGTTCTCTTTTTCATTTCACGTGGTGTACGTAAAAGTTGTCTTCGAGCATCACAAAATTTGGTCTAAAAAAAGGAGAAGCAATTTTTTTTGGTAATGAAAGAATACATTCTAGTGCGTTCTTTGTCATTATTGAAAGAGTACGTACGGTGAGATGTAAGACTCTCTCAACTCAAAACAAGTTTTTGTTTGGTTCCAAAGAAATTTCTTGGAACTTTCTCTAAAGCCTTCGCACAAATGGTCAAGCTCTTTTCTCACGCGAGAATCTTTAGATTCTTTTTGTCCTTTCCATAAACTTTTACCTTCAGCCCTTTAGTTTCCATAATATGAAGACATGCCCTTTAGCCTTTGATCAATTATTAAAATGAGCAACCCCTGCTAATACGAAAAGCTCAATGAAAAACTATTTGGGTTTTAAAAAAATTTCCATTATGCACTCAACTTTATAAATTGTGGAAGAATATGGATGATGATTTTTTTTAACAAAAAAAAAAATTATGTTATAAGTTATATAAGTTAATTCGCAGTCCTACTCTTTCAAAAGAACTGCAAAATACAGAGACTACATTAACAAATAATCCAAAATAAAAGGATGGTTTTGCAATACAGCAGCTTTATTGGGGTATAGATGAGGCGGTGGTGGTCCAGCTCCTATATAAGAAGGGCAAGCTCCCTTGTTTCTACACTGCACAGACGTGGGAGGAAACGAAGTAGGAACTGAAGATGAAACGAGAATAGGGAAAGGGAGATTGGAGCTACCGGAAGTTGTAGGAATGGGCTGTTTGGGATGAATGAAAGTGGAGGTAAATCTTTGGATTTACAGTGTTAAATTCTTCCCAAAGCCGCCCATTCCGATGATTTCCGGCAGTTCCTCCCTTTCCCTTCTTTCTCTCTCTGTCTCTCTCTCTCTCTCTCATGGTTTCAGCTGGTGCCTTGTTATGTAGCTGGTGGAAGGTAGAATTCTCTCTCTCTCTCTCTCTCTCTCTCTTTTTAACCATGTTCTCTTGACCAGCTTTCTTTTTCCTTTTCCAAGTTGGTACGCAGTTTCCCGATACCCCACGGCAGAAAAACGGAAATGAATGCAAAGAATAGTCATTAAATCTTGGATATAACATGCCATCTTAATTATTTTCGTATTGTATGGTATTTTTTAGATCTAGGGTTCTCCGTACGTTCTTGTACCGATACATGATTAGAAGATGTTGTTTGGATCTAATTAATTTGTAATGATAAGGAAAGATAAACAGGGAAATGCTTATTTATACCGAATAAGAAGCACCCGGGGCAGTTCCTTTTCCTTTGATTATGATTATCATATGTCTAATATGCAAGCAAGTTCAGCAGATATATATCAATCTCTTACGATTTAGGTTCTCAAATGTTGTCCATGGTTTAACAGGAAAGCGGCACCTCCTGAAGGGATCGATAATCTGGGTGACAGCACCGGACAAAGAAGGAAAATGATAGGTATCCCCAGCGGGATCCGCTGATGTCCCGCTTTTTTCTTTTTTAAGTGATTAAAAAAATATTTTTTAATAATATTGTGTATTTTTTATTTTTTTTAAATATTTAAAAGTTATTTTTTTAAATATAAAATCTACAATATTATTAAATAAAAAAATGAAAAAAAAAACTGAACGGAAAGGAATAGGAGTGTTTATCCGGATTCCGACCTGGGAACCCGGGTATACTCAGATTGGAATCCGGATTTCCAACCCGGGTTAGAACCCCGACCGAGTTGGACCGGGTCAAACCCGGGCTAAAACCCTGACGGATCCGGGTTTTTGAAATCCGAAAATCCGGGTTCCGAGTTTTACCTGAGTTTTTTTTTTTAAAGGGTCTAGCATAATTTTTTTTATTTTTTATAAAAGCCTATAATTAAAATGTTGATAGGCGTAATTCTTCTATATTTATTAAAAAAATACTAAAAAAGTGTGTAAAATCATAATTTTTTATAAAAGCATATATTTTATGAAAAAAATTTCTGAGTCATCATTTAAAAGCATAACACTATCATTTTCCAGAATAATCAAAATATATAAAAATGAAAAATTAAAATGCATGCAATCCACTACATATTGCACTATTTTGTTATTTAGACATTACATTGCAAAATACAAAACTACAATATATGAATTATTTTACAAAACTACAATATATAAATTACAAAATAATTCCGGCAAGAAGCAACTTCAAGTGATCTGACTGAGAGATCTTGCACATTCTACACATAAAGTCAATTACAAAATCACAAAATTAGTACAAATTAAACAACTATGTATTAACTTTAATTACCACCATATTGAACAGAAATTAGCATCTACAAATTTCTGGGAATACCTTTAAAGATCCAAGGCATTGGATTCCAGACTCTTCATATCTCCACTACAATGAACTCAGCAATGAAAGAAACTTTATTGGCTCTTCATTTTCTTTAACAACCTTTTGATGAACAACATCCAGAGTGCAAATTAAAGGACCTACTAGGCATTGCAAGAAAGAAAGAATGCATAAACCTTGTAAACTAGATGTTTCCTTTTGCAAGCCCATTTCACATACCAATAAAGAATAAAACTTATTCAATTACAAACTTAACAAAATTTTCACCCTTATTGCTGTTGAAAAGCGCAATCACACATCAATAAAGATTATCAATGCAAGTCAATAACATAAGCATTCATTTTATTTTACTTATAAAAACATAAGCATTCATCTGAAATGTGTGTGTGGGGAGAGAGAGAGAGAGAGAGAGAGCCCTGATAAATACCTCCAGTTATAAAGAAACACCACAAAGGAAAAACCCTGATCAATACCACATGTTCCACCTAAATTGAAAAACATGCTAACCTTGATAACTCATACTGCCCAAACATTTGTTTTTTGATAAGTAACTCATTTTGCCCAAACATTTAAACATTTTAAACTCCAATATCTCCAATATTTAAAATCTTCAACTTCTAATAACTCCAATATTTTTAAAACAGGTAGATGATAGAACTTGGAAATAATTACCAATTTCTACTACAGAGCTTTATTATTGATTGGAAGAGTTATCATGATTTTAAATAAAAGTACATACGAGTTTAGTATCAAATCTGTTATAAGAAAATGGGTTCAACATCATCTAAAACTTATGCCCACGATCTAGATCTCACAAACCCAGATCCAGATCTTATTAGGAGACTCTATAGTTATGGATATTTTCACTCCTCCCTACTAAGTCTCACAAATCCAAATCTAACCCATAAAAACACCCACAAAGATTATTCCATTCAGACACTGCCACCAAAATAAACCTAAAATCAACAGAGAGAACAAAAATTATAACAAAACAATACAATACGTTTTAATACAAATCAACAGAGAGTACAGACTACAAGGAGATTCTACTGGCATGGAACATGCCGACAGATCATAACAAAACAATACATTTTTATACAAATCAACAATAAGAAAGCACAGAGCAATAAAATAAAACCAACAACAAAATAGAAAGTAACGTGAATGGTGAGATTATATAACAAAGAGCAGGCAAACGTATGGTAGATATCATTTTGGGGCAAACAAAGAGCAGATCTCTGATCATTCATTTATATGGCTTTTAACAACAAAACATGAGAATTAGAAGAACCAAAACGCAAACCCTCAAAAAGTTTTTTTTTTAAAAACCCCTATGTTTAACATAAAAGAGCAAATCTAGAAAAATAATTGCATATACTCTATACCCACATAAGATTTGTTCAAAGGCATTGCTCATAGATCGAGAGAGAGAGAGAGAAAGAGCGACTTACCAAAGTGAGAGAGAGAGAAGAGAGATTTACCAAAGTGAGTGACAGAGAGAGAGAAGAGATACTTAACGAAATGAGAGAGAAGAGAGACTTATCCATCAAAAGTCCGACCAGCGGCGAAGGTGAGAGAAAGAGAGAGAGAGAGAGAGAGATATAAGAATTATAAGCTTCGACCAAATCACACCGCAAGGGAGCTAGTTTTTTTTTGTTTTAACTAAAACCGGGTACCGGGGTTAAAATCCGGTACCCTGATGTAATACCATAACCAGAACCTGGATAACTGGGTTTCGAATAGGGTCGAATAAAAATCCAACCCGGATAAACAGTCCTAGGAATGAATGCTAGCAGGATACCTGCATTACCTGACAAAGAAAGATGTAAATGACAAAAATACGAGAGCTATAATTTATGGTGGTCACTGGTCAGTAGAGACTTAATACGTTCATCGCATGCCAACATTCTGCATTTTCAACAAGAGTCTCGTAGTAAATCATCTTAGACAAATGTATAATTGAATTGAGATAAAATGAAAAGTGAAAATTAAATATAATATTGTTATAATATTATTTTTATTTTAAAATTTAAAAAATTATAATAATAAGATGAATATATTTTAAATCGAACTTAAAAATTTTTACTTTTTGGGTCAACCGTACTCCTAGTAATCTAATCGCGAGTTCATCTTTCAAGGATGGACTCTGACATTGGAATTTGGAGCTGGCATCAAAGACTATATATGCATGCATAAATAACTTTATCTGTTCCAACTTGCGGCTTTTTTATCCTAAATTTTCTTAAATAAGATTTAGAGACTCCTAAGGCTGTTAATTTGGTTTCAGCTGATTAACCAGCTTTCAATATTTTTTCCGTTTGTATTTTATATGCCATGTATGATCTTTTGATCTTTTAAGCTAGGAGTGATAGCGCTACAACCGAATTACAGCCATTTATAATTCTTAATAATATAATATTTTTTAAATATTTAACTTCATCAAATAAAAATAAAAGTCAAACTAAAATTTAAAAAATATATATATTATATTTTAAATCAATAATACATGTAATTAACAAATTGTTAACAAGTAGTTGGTCATGCATATATGTTATATGATGATACGTCCTAGCTAGCTAGCTAGCTAGAAGCGCGACAGTCTCGATATAGTGCGGTGCTACATAATGATATGTTGCTACATTTGGTGGTTTCGTTGTCATTGATTTGAGATGGATCGTTATTATGAATAATTTCCACATCTTACTCAAATATCGAATCTATTATCTACGCTCGTTTTTTTTTTTTTTTCCTACGAGCCTATTAATATTGCTGCCCCCACAATAATAGCGAATTGATGCACCCGGCAGCTTCTAGATCTGCTCAGATAATTGCGTTCGCCACTCATAGATCATCATGTCTGCCTAAGCATGCAGAGGATCCACTCATGTCCTCTCACTCATTTCTCTATATCCGCATTACATTGATCATGTTCATGACTTGTTTCGTACACCGTTGAGACACACTTCAACAACTTAGTCTTTATAACGGGCCCTGCAAAGAGAAGAATGTATGTGGTTTTGAGAGGGCGGCTTAGGGGCTGGGAGCTTCCGATGCCAAAATCAATAAATGTTCTTGGAGTGTAGTATATAAGTATCAATGTTTACGGGGTCAGAAAAAGCTTTCTCGTATTTGGGATCAACTATTTATACCAGAAGTTCGATAACCAGATCAACCATGTCGCTATGAGATCTGGAATCCCTGTACTGTTCATTTTGTCAGAATCTTTAAATGCGGCGTAACTCCATGTCGGTTTCATAATTGTAGTGTGACTTGATTTACAATGTCATTAATGTGGGATAGCTTCCTGAGCCGCAACCCGACTTAGCCATTAATGCTCTGATGTTGATGAATTGATGGTCTTTCTCGTTTCCCGTGTACCTTATGCATACTCTATCTTTGAGGAAGGCCGCCGAGGCGTCAGATTGAGCTATCTTGTCGACCAGACGACGCCTCTCCCTGGTTGACAGTTTGCTCCTTATTCAGGTTAGATCTTCATTAGGTTGGGTTTCTGAGCTGAGGTCTTATGGGCCTTTCCCGAGTTCCCTTCACAATTCAAACAGGGAATTCATTTATATATGTTGTATATTTATTATGTTGAGTTAAGTACTTATTTTTGCTGCTCAAGAAATCTTTGAAATAAAAGACACAAAAGGGAGAAGGGATTGTAGCTAGCTAGCAACATTATGGGTTGTCCACATGAAGTTGCAAAATTTATGTAGTCAAAAGTCTTGCAACCCCAGCCGCAATAATAATATCAATATCTTAGAAAAACCATTCTCTTTCAGCTATCCACTGCCGAATTCTTGTCTGATAATTTTCATACCCATAGATGAGGCTCTCCTTTGGCCCATCAGGTACATGCTGGCCTGCTCCAGAGCCCATCATCTTCTGAACTTATTCAGACATGTTGTGTACAGTAGTAATGTAATTCATGCATGTCACAAGGCTAGATGGGGCTTTGAAAACATAAAAAATAATGTACCATGAAATATTTGAAATTGAGTACAAGTAAATGCGGCCTGCAGTGTTAAAAAGTTACAACTGAGAAAGGTTTCTCGAATTTGACGAGGCTCATTAGCAAACCCAATTCTCATATTATATGTATATATATATATATTTTTTTTTTTTGCACAAGTTGACTACTGATATTATAGATGAAAAACCATTACAACTAGAGTTGTCTTAAAAGAAAAACATAATGTAAAAAAACATAATTATACAGATATTATACAGATGAAAGAGGTGAGTCTTTTCCACTGTGGAATGACAACAAGGAAGGTGGAATCTGAATAAAAGGGATATTACCATAGGCTTGCATCGCCGCTGCCCAGTGTGCCAGGTTGTGCTTGCATCGATTTGAAGATCGATGTATTTTCCTAACTTTCCAATCTTTGAAAGATAGGAGATAATGCTTGATATCACTGATGATTAGAGATGTTATCTAGTCTTGTACAGTCGAGGAATTAGAAATTGCCTCTATGGTATTGCTTGAATCTCCTTCGAGTAATATTTTTTGCAGACCTCGCCTCTTAGCTTCAATAATTGCCAGCCTTTGCTTCTCCCAGGTTTGGGCTAACACTGCAACTGAAATCAGTAATTGCATAGATGACTTCGCCTGAATCGTTCCGACATATGGCTGCTGTTGTGGATCCTTGGTCCCTTACGACCACACCAAACTGGATGAGAAAATAGTCTGCTGGGTGCCTTTCTTCAATCTTTAGTGATTGATCGAAAGTATAAGACCAAGTTGCAAAATGCTAATGGAAAGAAGAGAAGACCGACTCGATGAAAGAAAGAGGAGAAGGGGGTGAAGGAATATGGTTATGGATTTTCATATTTCTGAGATACCAAAGATTATCCATAGCAATGATGGCAAAAAATTGAAAAGAATGTCTGTCTTCCTCAAGAATATTGAGAACAGTGGAAGGATTGATGATATTCTTAAGCCAGATGATGAAAGGCTGTCTCGAGAACGAAGAGATGCTGATCGGCCATTTGGAATGCTACCACAGAATTCCAAAATAAATGCAACTAAGAAAAAGGTGGGAGGTGTCTTTTGGTTTAGTGTGGCACAGTGGACAGAGAATTTGGTCTTCCTCCAAATGAATAACATTGCTGATCTTAGCTTTGATGAGAAGGATATTTTGGCCAAGTTTCCAAAGAAATAATTTTAATCTATTCTGCACCTTCAATTTCCACAAACTCTTCCAATTGAAAACCTGATTATTGGGATTGGAATAGTTGTTTTCATCAACCAGGGCATCATACGTTGATTTAGTAGAAAAATTTCCAGATGAATGGTGAAACCAATGAATCTTATCCTGAACATCCCAAAAATTATGATTAGCAAGGGGGATTTTCTGGATTTCTCTAGAAGCATGTTCAGAGAAAAGGGTGTTGAGAAGGAGAACATTCCAACGTCTTGGTTCCTCAAGGAGAAGTTCAGAAACAGTCATATCTAAATCAAATTTGAGATGATTGTCAGGATTAGAATCAGGAATGAAGTTAGAAATAGTGGGAATCCAATGATTGATCTAAACCTTCGTAAAAGTCCCATTGTTAATTTGGTAGCAAACGCTTGATCTCAAGAAATCTCTCTGCTTAAGTAAACTTTTCCAGAAGCGGGAGTCAGACGCTTTGGGAGAGACTTCAAAGAAGGACCTAGAATGAAGATATTTGTTAACAATGACTTGCTTCCAAAGAGTGGTAGGACCATTAAGGAGAGACTAGGCAAGTTTAGCGACCAACGCAGAATTGAAGGAAGACATATTTCTGATGCTAAGACCCCACATAGATATAGGAATACAAATGGATTTCCAAGCTTTAGGGGTGAATTCCTTCTTCTCCCTATCTTCAAACCCCCACTAGAATCTACGGAAAAGTGAGTCTAGGTTCTTAATAATCGCTCTAGGAATAAGAGTGGAGGATATAACATAAGAGAGGATAGAACTGGCGACAGCTTTAATAAGGACGGTTATGGCCGCTTAAGAGAGCATTTTTTTTTCCCATCCTTGAAGTTTATTGCTAACTTTCTCCATTAAATCCATAAAATTTGTTTTCCTATCAACGTCATTGGAGATGAGGAAACTAAGATATTAAGAATTAGGGGGAGATGTTCTGAAATTGAAAAGATTTTTGACCTTATGGATCAAAGCGGGAGATATATTTTTGCTGAAGTGGAGAAAAGATTTACTGACATTGATGTCCTAGCCATACCAGTGACTGTAAGCTTTTAAACAGTCAGAGAATTTTTTGGCATTGGAAGCGGTCGCAGATCCAAACAGAAACAGATCATCAGCAAAAAAAAGATGGATAATGGTGGGGCCTCCTCTATAGAGCTTGATACCCTTAAGGCGATTGGAATGTTCTTCACGAATTATGAGTCTAGACAGAACCTCCGAACCTAGGATGAAAAGGAAAGGGGATAACGGGTCCCCTTGACGAAGACCCCTGGAGAGATGACAGTAACCTTGCGGAGAGCCATTAATGATAATAGAATAGGACAAAGTGGTGATGCATTCTTTGATCCAATTGATCTATTGTTGTTTGAATCCTGCATGCTTCAGGATCTTCAGAAGGAAGGACCATTCTATTGAATCGAAGGCATTCGCCATGTAAATCTTAATGGCTATTTGACCCTATCTGCCTTTTATTTTTTTCATGGAGTGATAGATTTCCTGAGCCAAAATAGTGTTATCTTGAATATAACGCCCAAGTAAGAAGGCAGATTAGCACGGGGCGATGATATTAGGAAGAATGATTTTAAGCCTGTTAGAAATAATTTTTGCTATAATTTTATAGCAAACATTGGACAGACTTATGGGTCTGAAATGATTGATGTCATTTGGATTGCAGCTTTAGGGATCAAAACAATGTTAGTGTGGTTGAGTTCTTTTAGCAATTTTCCATGAACAAAGAAACTCCTAACAGCAGCAACCAACTCAACTTTGATGACTTCCCAGAAAGTTTAGTAAAAAAGGCCCCGTGAACCCATCAGGACCAAGAGCCTTAGTGGAAGGGAGCTTTTTAACGATGTGAGCAATTTCTTCTTCAGTAGAGATTTTGCAAAGAAAATCATTATCATGATCAGAGATTTTCCTCAGAAACAGGCAAACAAAATCGGCGGGAAAAGTAGGATTGGTGGAAGAAAAGATGGCTTGGAAATTATCTTGAATCTTAGAAGAGATAATATTGAGATCAGCCATCCAATTATTTCTTCCAAGTTTGAGACAATCAATGTTATTTCTACGTCGTCTAATAGAAGTAGAAGCATGAAAGAATTTGGTATTGAGATCAGTGGAGGTAATCCAAGTTATTCTAGATTTTTGTCTCTAAAGGGATTCCTCTCTAAGAAGCAACTCGTGAATATTTTCCTTAAGATCAGCTTCTAAAGGACCAGAAGAGGATTGGGCATCTTGTTCTTGAAGTGAGGAAAGCTTTGTCGTCAGAGCCTTAAGATTGGATTGAATATGACCAAAAGAATTTTTCATCCAATCCTTTAGAGCTTTCTTTGTAGATTTTAATTTCTTGGAGAGAATGAAAGAAGGAGTTCCCATAAAATGAGAATTCCATGCATCTTTGACAATCTTGAAAATAGAAGGATCTCGAAGCCAAAATTCTTCAAATTTAAAGGATTTAGGATAAGATGTCCTCTTAGCCGTGTCCAAGAGAATGAAAGCATGATTCAAAGTGTCCTTTGCAAGAGTAGTAAGGATGGCTTGAGGAAACAAATAAATCCAAGTAATATTAGCAATTCCTCTATCAAATCTCTCTTTGATCAAATGAGGAGGGGATTTACTATTAAACCAGGTGTATTTAGGACCCGAAAAATCAAGATCCATGAAACCAAAATTCTACATGAAAAGCTTGAGATCTTTAGATCTTGAAGTTTAAGCAAAAGGTTGACCTCCTAATTTATCAGACTGACAAGTGATGGAATTGAAATCTCCTATGGCAAGAGAAGGCCTGGGAAAGGATGAGATTATCCTAGCAAGAGAGTCCCAGAAAATAGCCTTTCGTTTGTAAGAAGCTGGACAATAAAACAAGTTAAGGAGCCAGGGATAGTGACTAGGGTCAGAGTACACCAAAGCAGTTATTAAAATTTCAAGATCAACACCCAGACGATACATGAGCAAAAGACCTTCCCATTTACCAGTCGGGGGAGAGTACACAAAAGACGCATAACCAGACATATTCGCAGTACGAGAACAAACACTAGTTGATATTAAACATTCAGAAAGAAAAATAATATCAGGGTTGTGAACCCTAATAATTGCCCTGAGAGATCTGACTGCACGAGGTCGGGCAATGCCTCGGCAGTTCCAAGCAAGAAGCCTCATGGTGCTTTTGGTGACAGTGAAAATCCTACCACATCGGTCATTAGATTCATGGGAAATAGGTTCATGGTTTTGAGATTGAACCTTGCTACCCGTAGCCTTCAAATTCTGAGTTTGATAAGGAGAGTAACGAAAAACTGTTGAGCTCCTTTTATGATACTTCCTTGGACTTAGAATCTCCTTTGGTTAATGAGCTTCTCTGCCGCGGGTAGGAATTGTCGGATTGGTTGGCCCATCTTCATCCTCTTAATTTCCAGCATGTTCTCTGGAAGGTTCAGTAGTGACAATTCCCAGTAGACATTTTTTGTGGGGGTTAACGAAAAAGCTTTTCTCTAAAAAGGAAGTTTTCCTCTTCTTTGGAGTATCACTATGGGTGAGGATCGGGGATTGAGGCACATCAGCAGAGGAAGTCATATTTGGTACTGGAAGGGTTTGGGTCAAAGGGGAAGGGACGAACTGGGAGAGTATTTTTGAAGATCTGGGATGGCTAGATTGGGTTGATGGGTCGGGGAGAATATGTTAGTTGGGCTCAGTTGGATAGTATTAATAGCGAAGCAGACCTTACCCAAAGGGCTCACTAAAAGTGAAATGTTGTGACTAGGATTCTGGAGGTCAAATGGACTTTTGCTTTTCTTGAGTTGCGAAATAAATTGTTTGATGAGTGAAGTGTTGGACTTGGGCTCAATGGAAAGGGGTCTAGAGGGTTCACTAGCCGACTTTTGTAGACCAAATGTCACTGAGTTAAGGGGTGCCTTCAGAGGGATATTCGGTTGGTTCCCTGAATATAGAGGGGGATGATTTGGGGCTGAATGAGACACGTGTAGTGACTGGGGATCTTCAGCCGACAAGACTGTCGATGCAACAGGACTCAAATAATTAGATGTGAGATTTCGGCTGCTCCTCTTAATTGGATTTTGAATCCCTTGTTTGGTAAGTTGAGACATTGCCACGTGGTGAGAACCCAGAGCCCTTGCAATGTGTAGTTACGAGAACAGTGTTACCCCTTAGGGTTTCGCCTTCTTCATCTTGCATTGCAGAGAACAACCTGTTGATGCAATATTCCTTGCGTTGGCCTTCATACGTATTGATAATGATTGCCTTTCCTTTCCCTAAGTGTTCGACTCTATTGCTTTTTATTATTGAATCACAAGATCTTGAACCTTCATGGAACATTGGAGTGACAGATTCTCTGATACAAACTGGTGGAATAGTCGGAATGAAGTTCATTTGGTTCGATAGATGCATGGGTATAGCACTCTGCTAGACTTTTTGGAAGTCTTCAAATCGAGTTTGTCGTTTTGAGTCCTGGGATTCCACTCTCATTGAAGGTCCAAAGAAGAGTTCATCCACTGGATTTAAGTAAATATGACAAGATTGAAGTAGATGACCTATTCTTCCACAACCATAACAAAAGTCCGATAGCCTTTCATATTTAAACGTAACCTTAGCAGGTTGTCTGTTTGGCCAAGGCAGAATGAACCCTTCATAAAGGGGGTTGTCCATATTGATTTCAACCCTGATCCTTAGGCATTTTTTGACCCCATTGATCAGAAGAAAAGCTTGGTCTATTTCAAGCAAAAAACCCAGAACCCTACCGATTGCAACAACATTGTCTTTTGTCATCATTTCAAGGGGCAACCTGTAAACTTGGATAAAAAAAAGCAAAGTGTGTTAAATTAATTTCTTGGAGGTTTAAACCTAGAAGCCATTCTTTAAGCACCATATGATACCCCTTAAAATTCTAGGGCCTTTGTGAGAACACTCGGTTTTTTACGATGGGTGATGGAAAAATAAAAAGAAAGACATTGGGACTTAAGTCTTCGATGGTGAGTCCTTGAACGAAACTCCATACCGCCCAGATTGTGGAGTGAAAAATGTGTTTGTTCAAGTTTTTGGAAGAAACCAACTTACCAATCAGAGCGTGGTTGGAGATTTTTATAGCTAAATCCGGCTTAGGAACCAGAATAATGTCATCCCAAGTTAATGCCTTTGTACGTTGAATGAGTGATTCCAGATTTTCCTTTTCTTTCTCAGTTGACATATCGAGGGAAAGTTTGGGTGGGTGAGGTCTGGAAAGGGAAGGTTGGTGGGGCGTAGTTGGTGGGGTATTGATGTCGAAGTAGAGCAGCTATGATGAAGGGTTGGTGGGGGTATTGATGTCGATATGGTTCAGTTATGGTCAAGGATTAGGTAAAGAAACATAAAGTTGGAAGGCATAGGGAGAATACTACGAAGAGGAGGAAAAAACTCATCTTCAGAAAGAAAGTGGCTCACAACCCTTTCATTACCACAACATGAGCTTTGGTCCAATTCTCATATTATATATTGGTTCGTGTCAGCATATTTGCATTTTTTTTCTGTCGGTCAAAATTGCATCTGGACGTTTAGGCCGAAGGATTAATGTTCAAATTGATGATCACATGGATGTTAAAAAAACAAACTGAGGATACTTTTTTCAATCAGAAAAATCAAGTACTATATATTTGCTATTTATCCTGACTTGATGGCGTAGAAAACCATCTTACTTTAAGGAAGGTGTACAGATTATGCCCTTCTTTGATGTTGATGTCGTGTTTCGTACACTCTTGAGTCAGGCTCCAATAACTCAGATCTTCACGATGAGCTTTGCAAAGAGAATGATGAATGCAGCTTGAAAGGGCAGCCTAGGGGCCAGGAGCCTTCGATATTAAAGTCAGTAAATTTTTTAGAGTATAGTAAATAAGTAAGGAAACTTAAAAACCAGATATCATTCTCGTACCTGGGATTAGCTTTTTATACTAGAAGTTCGGTGAGCGGATCAGGTCTATTGCCATGGGATCTGGAGTCCTCGCACTGTTTGTTCTGTCAGAACCTTTAAATGTGGCGTGGTTCTGCAACGGTTCCATTAATGTGGTGTGCCGCCCAGGTGGCAAAGCCATTAAATGCGGCATGGTTCTCCAACCCTCTTCTCCTAGTCTACTCTTTCTCTGGTTCGTCCATGCTTTTTCTGTCAGCAGATCGAAAATCCTTTGCACGTTGCGCCTGCTAAGTGGGAGGATACTCTCTGATTGGACGTTATTCAAGGAACCTTAGACGATCGAGCCTCGGTGAGTCCATCTCCTACTACACCGTCGCCGTCCTCAGGTCGTGTACATGAGGTTTTCTTAGCGGGCCGAGTCTTTCCCCTTTTGTTTTGGGCCGGGCTTGGCTGAGCCTCAGGTAAAGGGGAAATCCCCATACATTTGGATTCGAGACTTACCTCAAGTCATCTAATCTCATCATTAAAATTTTTTCAAATTATTTTCACACAAAATATAATAAACAATTCAACTTTTTCAAATCCTAAAATAATAATATTATTAAAAATAATATTCTAATAATATTTTATTCAACTAATCTAAAATCATCTAAATTTATCTCAGAATCCAAACGAGATGGTAATTCCTTAAAACTTATCTACAGACTACGAACATATAAGAATAAAGCTGTATCAATGTCAAAACCAATGAATTCTAGATCTAGTTAAAGCACAAATAAATAGCACCCATTAAATGCTGATCGGGGAAATTGAGAAATGGAAGAGAAAGATCAAGCATTGTGACCAGGTGCGGCATGTGGTGCTTGCTTATTATAATATCATGTTCATCAGCTAAATGTTAGGCATCTTTTTGTGTAGAGTTTGATTATGTTTGTGTAGATCATGTTGATAATCCGACCCGACAAGGAGCTGTAGCTGTTTTTTATGAATTTTCAATGACGCTTGTTAAAGTTTACTATATATTGTATAATATCTTACTATAACTGCCATATTGTATTTACTTGTAATCTCAAATAAAATATTTTGTATCTCTATAAACATAAACACGTAGTCTTGATTGATTTCATTTTGTTCGCTTATCATTCCTAACACTATACCGTTACGTCCCTTGTATATATATGCTGCTCGAATTGTTAACGTTTAAAAATAGTGCAATAGGCTGGAATGGGAGAAATATTCATTCTCGGCCTACTGAGACTATTCGGACCTTGATCGGTGTAGAGTGGAGCCTTCTGCGATGGTCTGGTGTGGCTGTACAACGTTGATGAGTATATACATGGCAGTGAATAGTAAATAAATGCATATAGAGAAGATAAATAGACAATGACACTCAAATTTACATGGTTCAACATAAAGCCTACGTCCACAATGATTTTGGAGAGAGAAAAATCCACTATAATATGTTTGTTTATAGTCTCTTATGATCTCTCTTCCTCTCTGTACAATCGAGATCTTCTCACTTGTCTCATTGCCAAGAGGTTGAAGAAGCTAAAACAGTTGAAGTCGAAGAAGGCCCTCAAAAAGTGGTTTGGTCCCTTTGCTTATCCTTTGCCCCTTGCTTACTTTACGTCTCATCTTTTCTTCTTTACGTCATATTTTCACTTTTCCTCCTAATACTCTTTTTCTTTCTGAACTTTTGTCTCCTTCTCTCTTCTCATTTCCTTCCTTTGTCTTTTAGTGGAGGCCTTTTAATGGGCTGACCTTGGTTATTTGGGTCTGGATATCTTACCCCCTCCTCGAATGATAGCTGAGAAAACATAATCAGCATGCATGCATGACAACATCCCACAGACAAAAAAAAAAAAAAATTGAGGAATCTATTATTTTTTTCAAGCAGCTAGCGTTGTATTTGTAAGATCCGAAAACTAACCACTTGCGAAGGTGAAAAAGTACTCGGATCGATCGAGGAGAATAGAATGCTTTGTGCATGGCGGCAGGCAAACAACTGGAATTCGTATTAGCCGCTCGAATATAATTCGCATCATCTTTAATTATTCTTGTTCAGAAATGTTTATCAATTACTTTTGGAATTCATGTTTAGTACAAAATGTCTATGTTAATGTAACTTCTAGTTTCCATTAAAGGGCATCATGCAGTTCTTGAAATTCTTTTTGACTCTAACTTAGGAGATTCTGGTGATGTACTGTCATATATGCATGGTGCTATGTACTCGATCGGGGTTCAAACTGCATGCTGCATGCTGATCATGATGGCATCCATGCAGGAAGAAAGAAGGTCTAGGCCGGGGAAGAATATATATTTAAAGAAAAGTTGGTTCAACTGGAAAGAAACTTAAAAATATATCATTAATTTAAGAAAAGTAGAGCATTTATCCGAACATAACTCATCAATTATTGGGACCACTATGATTATTCTCATCCCGCTCTTGGAAAATTCTCCATAACTATCGATCTTACAGTTTTACTCTCCCAATCAGGCAAGCAATTGGGACCATGCAGTACGTACCACGCGCGCTATATTATATATATAACATATATATACTTATACATATATATATATATATATTTATGACAGCTTGCAGATCAGATATGCATGCAGGTTCTACTCATAAACAGCTAGCCAGCTACAGTGGCGGGAGCAACCAACAATGTTTTTGAGAGGGGCAACTTTTCTATCTTAGTGACACATTTATATAAAATTAAAAAAAATTAAAAATCATAAAAACATAATTATATATAAAATTAAATCTCAGTAATTTCCTACATACAAGTAAAAACAAATTTAAGAAAACACAACTTAATATTTGTTGATAATTTCTGATGATAATGTTTTATAGAATAATATTTATCTAATATTATTTTTTTAATGAAATATTTAAAATTTACTTTTTTCATAAAACTATCAAGTGATCTTTTAGAATACCATATTTCATTCTAGTATATAATATACTTTATCAAGTTTTGTATAAAATCTAAATATTTTTATGTTACATCAAGTATGTAATGTTACAGCTGAGATCTTAAATAAATTTTTTCTTGTTTGATATTGAAGTTTGAAAGATAAAACATCTCAACTAGTTTTCATATAGATCATCAACCTTAAATAATCTTTCTTATATTTTTAGTTTGGATTCTATATTAAGAAGTTTAATATTATATAACAAAAAACTTTGAAATCCATATTAATAAGTTTATTATTCCTCCAAAACTTAGTTTTAATTTAATCTTGGTTGAAAAAATATAATATATAGAAATTCTACAAAACTTTGGGATCATAAAATTATAAAAAAGAAAAAAAAAAGAGAGAGTGAGGCATTTCAAAGTATATTGAGATTTTAGAGAGCATGTGGGGATTATAAGTTTTTTTAGGGAGGCAATTTCTATATTTTTTAAATTATGAATAAAATCTAGTATATATTTTAAATTTTCAAAAAAAAAAATTGGGGTCCGCCACTGGCTAGCTAGAGAGTAATTAGAAATTACTGAAAAAAAATGGAACTGGCACACTAATTTTATCATGCATTTTTTTGTTAAAAAATTTATTTATATATTATATTTCCATTTCAAGTAGTATATATTTTTAAAAGTAATTAAAATTTGATGAATGGTAAATATATAGATGTATTAATGAGCGAAGTTTTTGAGGGGATCGGAGAAAGTCCTTCACACGCGCTCACACGAAGAGGAGTAAGTTGTGGAGCTTGGCCAAGCCCTAATCCCTATCTAAATGGGGAAAGCTTAAAAAATAAATATGCTTTATCGCTTTCACTTTGTGGAAAGAAGACACGCAGTGAGCCGAACAGGGATAAGCTGTAATAGTTCAGACTGCAGACAGATTATGGGACCGTCCCAATTATAGCAGCCAGCTGCAATGATTCTCTTGCATGGCCCTTCTCATCAAAGAAGCTGGCATATTTTGTCTTTCTATATATAGTGCATATATATATATACATATATATTGAAGTCCCTGATCTCCAAAACCACACTCGACTAGTAGTAATCTTAATTATATCATGATTAATTATATGTATAGTAGTAGGGATGATTTACCAGTACTTGTACCACTGCATGCATGCAATGATCATCACTGGATCGGTAGTACTTTGATAAGAGTGTTAATGTTTTGACCGTAGTATATAGTTTAGAGTTTGAGGCGATCGAGGTGATGATCTGAATTCAAAACGCAATCTGAAACGAATCAAAATCTGATCCACAAACACAATAAAAGCGGAGTAATGGGGTACTGACGGATGGAAGGATCAGTACCCACCGACCGACTCAATGGTGTTGACAAGATATCCGAATTGATGATGACATGATCAGTAGCGATAAGGCATTCGTGGTTGGGATTCCCCAGCTTTTTTGCTTTCTTCGGATCCCTGCATCTTAACTGGCAACTTGCATTAGCCAGTCCCTGGCGCCACACACCCGATCTCTTTCTCGCTGCCATATCATTTATTTTGCCGACAAGCTCACAGCCTAATTAATTTGCTGTGTCTCTCATTTTTCGTGAGAAGTTACACCAACGCATGATGAACAGGGCATATATATGATCCTAGCATTTGCCATGCATATATATACTCAGAATCCACTATTATAGGCAAAATATATAAAAGAGGTTAACAATAACCTAGCTGCATGACCTGAAAGAAATAATAATAAATAAAAAAACTTTGACTACAAAAATTATAACAAATAATTAATGTATTGTCGTTTTGCCGCATCGTCGATATCAACGTCAGACAATAATCGATCGAATTATAACAGATCATGACGTCTATGATGATCAATGCATGTAGCATTAATATGAATTCCCCATGCATCTCTATATGATCTTCTAGATCTCCAAGGTAGACGTTTATAAGCGCCGGCCCTAAATGCCAGCATAATANATATATATATATTTATATAGCATGCACGCGGGTCTTTGCACAAAGCTCTTCAATTCCTTTTTGTCAACAAATTGTACATCAAAGCCATCAATTAATCAATAAAAAATATTCATCGAGATCAGGTAATTCCAACTTGTTTGTCGACCTTGATCTTTTCTGTATAATTAGGAATATCAAAATTAGAAACTTATCTTCATCTAATTAGCATGCATGCTTAATTATGTCAGCAGGGAGAGCAAACAAATTATTGATTCCCTCTGCGCATAATATCCCAATATATATAGATATAATTTTTACTGTCGTCTACACTTCAATTTTGTCGTCAGCATTCTTCATAATGTACTTCATTATAATATATCGCCGCAATTTCTCCAAATTAAGTGCACTAACCTTTTACTTAATTTAGTCATTATTTCCTTCCGATAAAATAAGAGAGTAGTACCAAATGTATTAACAAGCTGCGGCCTACCGATTGATAAGGTATTTAATTTAAAGGAGATAAAATAGTAAACAACATTTATTTGATATGGCAAGATCAACAACCAACGATAAAGAGTCAATTCATGATCAGGCAGTACATAAGTAATACATAAACACACATATTATATATATATATATATAGGCCAGCATAAATGGCTCGATTGTTTCGGATATTGTGAATATATAATTTTATTTTATTTCTCAACGGCAAGTGCATGTACGTGAACATAGAATATAATGAATTTTGGGGTGACATAGTTTATTCCTTCATACATGTCGCGAGAGAAGAGCTAATAGGATTGGGAGTTTCAACACAACTATTTCTCTATAAATCGGGGATTTGGAGACTTCCTAGCTATGGTCATCCGAAGCACTCAAGTAGCATTCGTACTACTTGTTCTAACACCCAACCCCCCGGCGCCTCCCTTCTCCCCCCAGCTTCCACCCATACCCTAATCGATCCCGGCCCCCCCTCTCCAACGCAAGTGAGTCTCAGTCTCTCACCATCCTCTCCCCTTGGCTTTCCTCATAGGCCTGGGAAGTCCTAATTTAGGCCGTACCAAAGGTTGTAAAAGTGCTTTAATTAAACATGAATTAGTACATGTAGATCTAGGAGGCACTGGTACCGATGATCGATGTTGTTGACAGAAGATAGAGAGCACAGATGATGAAATGCATAATATTAATGGATCGCTCTGCAGCATCTCACTCCTTTGTGCTCTCTATTCTTCTGTCATCACTCTCAGACCCTCGTTTCACGTTCATACTAACAATATTATCTCAATATTATCTCTACTACTATCATAATTACCATGCATACTGAAAGCCCGCATGTTCTTTCAATCTCCATTATAGACTACAGCATGTTAGTAGATGATCTTTATGCTAGCTAGCTGCTGTTCTTATGTACCCTTACTTTCTCTGTTTAATTACGACAATTATTTGTTCTTCCAATTCTAATTTTGTGGAGATTTATTTTCGTATTTCTTCTTTAAACTCAACCATATCTTGTCTTAGTTTGAGATCCACTATAGGATGTTTTCTCTTCTTTTTTTCTTGTTTTTTAATCTGCAGGTTAGTTATATTGGACGCGCTAGCTTGGAATTAAACAGACTATTATTATTTTTTAGTCCTGCACTGATTGCTACCAACTGTACGACGTTTCAGTTTGATCATCCATCGGATAACTCAAAGCCTTTAACAAGCTCGAGGCACTGAGGTATGTAAAGATATGTTAATATATAGGAGGAGTACTACTCTTTGTNTTTTTTTTTTTTTTTTTCTCAATATGTGGTTAGCAAATCATTTTCTTAAATTCGAAGTTGGAAAGTATATATATCATATATATATATATATATATATATATTTATATATATATATATAAAAACACACACACACATACATATATGGAGTACGTAATTTATAGCTCATGAATCCCTCTTCGCATGCATGATGTAAATTAAGGTGCGTATGAAATTAATTAAGGAGAAACAATAATGTCAGGGAACGGGTTTCTTGAAATTGGTTAATATCCTTAATTTCTCTATAGATCGATCAGTCAGATCCCTACCTAATCAGCATATATACATGATTAAAGTATATATGGATCAGTCAGATCCGCTTGTATTTGCATGCTGCAACGAAGTATTTGGAAAGGAGCATTGATCATGGTCATCCATCGATCGAATTATTAATTAGTTTTTTGCGTTAATATATTCTCACACCTTAATCTGCATTTCGTTTTCCCAAAACCATGATCGAACCTTAACCTGGCCTGGTTTTGGTCCTCGTACGTTTCATCAGAACCATCATGAGTTAGCACATTAAATATTTTCTCTCGGCCAGCCTTAATTTGTGTTGCCATTAATTATTAATAAACAGGATATCCGGAAAACATTTTAGCTATTGTGTGGGGTCCTTCATTAAAACTATTGCCTGCATTAATATTTTGGGGCGCCATGCATCACCATGTGTATATATATATATATAATATTATATAATATATCATGTTACATATGATAATTTTCGCATTACACCTTGGTTTTTGAATTTATGATAGTTAGTTGCACCCCTCAAGGTGTTTGATCTTATAATTAACCACGATATTATTCTTCAGCTCTTCTTAACAACATATGGTAATTTCCTGTATCGGATAAAGATGCCTTTAATGAGACATGATAGGCTTGATCATCAGTCTCTGTCGATAAGGTCTTGTGACATAACACTTGTATGGAAAACATGAGACCATACTCTTTAAGCTGTTGTTAAAGTTGCAATATCTCCTAGATGTTTTGTATGAAATCAATGACTAAATATCTCCTAGATGTTTTGTCGTTAAAGTTACGATATCTCTTTTGAGAAATGTTGTTGTAGTCATCCTATATTTGTCATCTCAATTAAATAGATGATCATGATGATCTAGCTAGATAATAGGATTAGGCTGGAATGAAAAATAGCATTACGCTGTTACAATACTTTCAAAATATGGGCTTTATTTGATTGCATATTTTGTATTTTATAAAATCGGATTAGATATATAACTCATAATGGTACTTTAGCGTTAAACCCAATATGTTGAGTGATTATTTGGAGTTTTTTGCACCTTAGCAATATAAGATTATATCATATGTAATGTGGTAAATTACATATGTAGGTCAGGAAGCTTAAAGGTTTTATTATGCAAATTTCCTAAATCTTATTGGGAAGCTTAAGGATTTTATTCTGGAAATTTCTTAAACCTTATTGGGATTTGAGACTTTAATGTGAGGACTCCATAAGTTTTCTATATATATGGCTAGATCCCCCTCCTCTCTATATGTATTTATTGGCCTGCTCCATGGAAGGCTAATATTTTTGTGAGGTGTAAGGAGATGAAGATTTGACTGCTAATATTTATGGAGTATCAAGATTTGCTATGTCTTCCACAGGTATATTTTCTAACTGTGATTTGATGATTGTGATTCTTGTTCTTAATATGATTTATATTATATACAACAATTGGTATCAGAGCTTGCTTAGCACTGCTAATATTTGTGGAGTATTAAGATTTACTTTCAAGATGTCTTGCATATGTATATTTTCTAAACTGTGATTTGATGATTGTGATTCTTGTTCTTAATATGATTTATATTATGTACGACAATTAGTATTAGAGCTTGCTTAGCACTTCACAAAGAAACAACACCCCTAGCCAACAAAAACATAACCTGAGGTAGATTTCAAATCATATTGTCATCCAGCAAAATAAGAATCTAAGTAGCCTACCACCTCAAGATCATTTAAACACTAGAATGTGAGCATGTAACTTTCAATCTTCTTCAAGTATCTCATAACTTTCTTAGATGCTTTCTAATGCTCTTGCCCTAGATTCGATTGAAACCTACTAAGAACACAGACTACATAGGCCATATCTGGTCTAGTGCAAACTTAAGCATCAAGCTCCCCACAACACTAGCATATGGTATATTTGTCATAGATTCCCTTTCTAGTTCCTAGGATATTGAGTTTTGTTGAATTAATCCCCTTTTATGATGGGTGCATCATCAGGTATACAATGTTGCATTTCAAACTTTTGTAGTACACGCTGTATATAAGCCTTCTGAGAAACTCCTAACAAACCACGAGCTCTTTCACGATATATTTCAATGCCAAGCACAAAAGAAACTTCTCCAAGATCTTTTATCTCAAAATTAGCAGATAACATTTTTTTTGTTTCGTGAAGTAATCCCAAGTTACTGTTAGCAAGCAAAATGTCATCAACATATAGAATAAGGAAAATAAAGTTTCTCTCACTGATCTTGCGATATATGCACTGGTCAACTGTATTTTCAATAAAACCAAAAGAAGTTACAACATTATCAAACTTCAAATACCACTGTCAATATGCTTGCTTCAGGCCATATAAGGATTTATTAAACTTACATACCAAGTTTTCTTTTCCCTTCATAACAAAACTTTCAGTCTGTCTCATGTAAACCTCTTCATAAGGATCTCCATTCAAAAATGTTGTCTTTACATCCATCTGATGAAACTCCAAATCATAATATGTCACAAGTGTCATGATAATTCTAAAAGAATCTTTGGACGAAACCAGTGAAAAGGTTTCACTATAGTCAATGCCCTCTCGCTGAGTAAACTCTTTTGCAACCAATCTTGCCTTCTTTCATTCAACATTCCCTTTTGAGTCCAATTTGTTTTTGAAAATCCACTTATTGTCTATAACCTTAGCATCTGGAGGTAGTTCAACAAGTTTCCAAATTCCATTATGTTCCATTTAATGCATTTTATCTTCCATAGCACTTTGCCATTTATCTAACTCATGGCTTGGCAAGACTTGATTAAATGTAACAGGATCAAAAATATGCCTAATATTAAAATCACTCTCCAAAAAATAGACAATATAATCATTTGGCAATGTAGACCTTCTTTCCCTTTGTGATCTTCTGACTTGTGACTCGAAAACTAACTCAATAGCTATTGGAGGAAGAAAATGAAGTGTTTCTTGATGTCTAAGTTCTTCATTAACAATTTTAATTGGCTGAGAAACAACTATTTCCTGTATAATAAGAACTGGAACCACAACTTGATTAGGTCCAACAAAAGGTTCCTTCAATACAGAACTCCTACTATTACCAACATCATTCTCCAAAAATTTAGAAGTAATAGACTCAACAATTCTAGTGCCACGATTAGGACAATAGATATCCTTTTGATCTGTCTAGGTACCCAATAAAATAACCATGAGTGAATTTTAGGTCTAATTTCTTTTCAAGGGGATTATAAATACTAATCTCAACTGGACATTCCCAAACTCTGAAATGAGTCAAACTTGGGTTAAGGCCTCTTCACAATTCAAAATGAGTTTTTGACACAGCTTTACTGGGAGTCCTGTTCAAAATGTACACAACACTTTTCAAAGCTTTACCCCATAGATATTTTGTCAAATTTGTTATGCTCAGTATGCTTCTAACCATATCCTTCAGAACTTGATTTCGTCTTTCAGAAACGTCATTCTGCTTGGGTGCTCCTGGCATAGTGTATTGAAGCACTATCCTACAGCCTTATAAAAATTTTACAAAATCACCCATGTTTTGACCAGACTCGTCATACTTCCCATAGTACTCACCACCATAGTCAGACCTTACAACTTCAATACTTTTCTCACATTATTTCTCTACTTCTATTTTGAATATCTTAAATTTTTCAAGAGCAAGGGATCTATCATTAATCCAGTAAACATATTCATAGCAAGAGAAATCATCAATAAAAATTATGAAATACTTATTTCCACATATGGTAGAAGGTAAATGTCCACTAATGTCGGTATGCATCAAGTTTAAAAGACCATCGCTCCTAGTAGAACCTTTTCTTGTAGATTTAGTTAGCTTTCCTCTTATACAATCTACATGTGTTAAAATTTGAGAAATCTAGTAAGGGAAGTATCTCAACTTTTACCAATCTCTCCATTCTTTCCTTTGAAATGTGCCCTAACCACTTGTGCCACAACATTGAAGGTGATTTATGGATTAAATACATTTTCTTTGCTACATTAGTAACACAAGAAACTTTATCAAAAGAAGCCAAAGACCATCGCTCCTAGTAGAACCTTTTCTTGTAGATTTAGTTAGCTTTCCTCTTATACAATCTACATGTGTTAAAATTTGAGAAATCTAGTAAGGGAAGTATCTCAACTTTTACCAATCTCTCCATTCTTTCCTTTGAAATGTGCCCTAACCACTTGTGCCACAACATAGAAGGTGATTTATGGATTAAATACATTTTCTTTGCTACATTAGTAACACAAGAAACTTTATCAAAAGAAGCCAAAGACATTCTATATAAACCATTACATAAATGACAATTTCCAACCAAACGAAAATCATAAAACAATTCAACTTTTCCATTATCAAACTTAAAAGAAAAACCAGAATTATCAAGTTTTGATATAGAAATTAAATTATGTCTCATTAATGGTACAAAAACTGTGTTCTCCAAAATAAGAGAAAAACTAGACTCCAAATATAACTTTACCACTCCTATAAATTTGGGGCGCCATGCTTAATAAACCCTAAACCCTAAACTCTCATATTTTGTGATGCGGATCCTGGCCAGATTCAATCTCTGCGAGCTCTTTTGTTATGCTTTGAAACAGTATCGGGGCTTAAGGTTAACCATGGTAAATCTGAGATAATTGCAGTGGTTGTTGGATTGCAAGGTGTCTTCCTTGCCTATGAAATATCGTGGACTTCCTCTAGGGGCAACTTTTAAGGCTTGAGCCATATGGGATGAGGTGGTGGAGAAAGTTGAGAGAAAGCTTGCTGGATGGAAACGGATGTATTTATCGAAAGGGAGGTGACTCGTTCTTATTAAGAGTTCTTTGACTAATCTCCTCACATATTTCCTTTCCCTCTTTCCTTTGCCTACAAGGATGGTGACTAGAATTGAGAGATTATTCCGGGCTTTTCTATGAGGGGAGTGGGGAGGAAACAAAATTTCATCTTGTTAATTAAAACAAAGTTTGTTCTCCAATTCCAAATGGCAGCTTGGGAGTATGCAACTTGAGAATTTTCAATAAAGCGTTGTTGGGAAAATCGTTATGGAGGTATCACTCAGAGGGAGACACGCTATGGAAGGAGATTATTGATTCCAGACATGGAAGTACGTGGGGAGGCTGGTGTTCCAATGTAGTGAGGAGGGGCATGGAATGGGCTTATGAAAATTTATTAGGAGGGGTTGGCAGGGTCTCGAAAGTCACTCACGGTTTGTGGTGGGAGATGGTTCCAGAATCAAGTTTTGGCATAATGTCGAATGTGGTGAGTGCACTTTATCGTATTGCAACTAACAGAGAGGCCTCTGTGGCAGATGTGTGTTTATCCTCCCATGGTTCTTATCAGTGAAATGTCCTTTTTATTAGGGATATTCATGATTGGTAACTACATGCTGTGGCTGATTTTTTCAGGTTGCTCTACTCTATGAGAATTCATATGGCTCAGGAGGATAAGATGCAGTGGAGGGCCAATGACAGTAAGAAATGTACAGTCAAGACATATTATATGATTTTTTCAGCTCAAGGGCCTGTTTGTTTCCCTTGGAAGGAGATATGGAGGACCTAGATGCCTACTAAAGTAGCTTTCTTTGTCTAGACTGCCGCGCTAAGGAAGATCTTGATTACGGCCAATTTGAGAAAGAGGAGAATTATCTTGATGGATTGGTGCTATTTGTGCAAAAAATATAGAGAATCTGTAGACCACTTACTATTGTACAGTGAGGTTACAAGGGGCTTATGGAATGAGATTTTCAGAAGAATGGATATTGCTGGGATAATGCCTTCAAGGTTGGTAGATTTATTGGCTTCTTGGAAGATGATTCAAGGCTGTCCTTAGGTGGCAGCAGTGTTGAAGATGATCCCGTTGTGTATCATGTGGTAAACATGGTCGAAGAGGAGTGAGAGATGCTTTGAAGATAAGGATCGCAGAATGGCGGAGCTTCAAAATTTTCTTATGCGTACTTTAATGCTTTGGTTTTCAACCATTGTACTTAATGGAAACAATGACCATGACTTTCTTGCTTTAACCTAGAATGTATTTAGGTATTCTTATATATACTTCTTGTGTACATGGGATATGTCTATTGCATTCATATGAATAAAATCTACTTATTACTTATATAAAAAAAAACATGAGAACGTACTCTACATCTTTAAGTTGTTGTTAAAGTTGCAATATCTCCTAGATGTTTTGTATGCAATCAATGCTAAATATCTCCTAAATGTTTTGTTGTTAAAAGTTACAATATCTCTTTTGAGAAATGTTATTGTAGTCATCCTAGATTTGTCATCTCAATTAAATAGATCATGATCTAGCTAGATAATAGGATTGAGCCAAAATGAAAAATAGCATTACTCTGTTAGAATACTTTCAAAATATATGTTTCATTTGATTGCATATTTTGTGTTTTATAAAAACGAGTTAGATATATAGCTCATAATTGTACTTTGGTTAAACCCAATATGTTGAGTGATCATTTGAGATTTTTTGCACCTTAGCAATATAGGATTATATCATATTTAATGTAGTAAATTACGTATGTAGGCTAGGAAGCTTAAATGTTTTATTCTAAAAATCTCCTAAACCTTATTAGAAAGTTTAAGGGTTTTATTCTAGAAATGTATTAAACCTTATTGGGATTTGAGTATTTAATGGGAGGACGTCATAAGTTTTCTATATATATGGCTATGTCCCCTCTCCTCTCCATATGTGTCTATTAGCTTACTCCATTGAAGGTTAATATTTTTGTAAGGAGTAAGGATGGAAAGATTTGGCTGTTAATATTTGTGGAGTATCAAGATTTACTTTCAAGATGTCTTCCACATATATATTTTCTAAATTGTGATTTGATGATTGTGATTCTTGTTCTTAATATGATTTATATTATGAATAATTTTTTGGAGCAGCCACTATTTCGTTGTATCTAGCGCACACCTAATGTGGACAGCAAATGCTGCTCTATTTCTTTGAGTGAGTTAAGAGTGAGCGTAGACGGATCCAAGTGAGAGAGAGAGAAAGTCGATGAGAGAGAGAGAGATCTAATGAGAGAGAAAGCTAAGGAGAGAGAGAGAGAGAGAAAGCTAATGGATGAGACAGAGAGAGAACTTATGGATGAGACAGAGAGAGCCGATGAGAGAGAGAGAAAGAGAGTCGAGGAGGGAGAGAGAGCTGATGGATTAGAGAGAGAGCTTGTGAGAGAGAGAGTTGCGCTTTGCATTTAAAAAAAAATTAATACACATAATGTGTGCTACGGATCAACCTTATATTATATACAACATACTCATCTTCAAGCATTAATATGCATCATGTCCATCCCAAGTACGTGCTTTGATGAAAAGGAAATATGAAAATCTTGAAGTCCACTGAGTTTTCTAGCTACTTGCTGAAGTATCCAATCAAATTCTACCTAGTTAGATTTGTATAGAATTACTGGAGAGTTTTAAGGGTCATAACCACTGACCAGTCATAGTAAGGAATTACATCGATATCTACCATTGTTGCATATATATATATATATTTATATATATAAAATCATTCTGCCATTGGACGAACACAGATTTTTAAGTTCATAATTTTTAGCCGGTTGCTCTTGGCAATTCATCTGGAAATTAAACTCATAATATATGCATGCCAACGGTCCTCCCATCGAGATACGAGTTCTTGGAAAAGAAGCTAATTAACAAATGAGAAAAGCTTCAAACCGGATGGGTGACTTTGTTTGTTTTACACCCCACCAATGATAACATTACACGTATAGACTATAACAAAATATAGAAGCTAATTAACAAATGAGAATTCAATTAATTTCATCATCCCTCCCCAACACGAGCACACGAGCCCATCTCTTTACACTACTCCCTTTTATCCGTATTTCTTTTAACTCCGTCTCCTCATTGTTTCCCTCCCCCTCTCTCTCTGCCTATTTTAGAGGAAAAGTATATAATCTGGATTTGTGGGTTTCTGAAGTTTCGTTGGGTGAGGATGGGGAGCAACCGTGCTGTGACAAAAGTAGGTTAAAGAAGGGTCCTTGGACAGCTGAGGATCAGGACGAGATGCTCATTAACCATGCCCATAGTGTAATCATCATTTTTTTTTTCTTTTTTTTTTCAAACAATTTTTTAACGTTTTCAACCATTTAAAAAAAATACATGAATCACCAGCGTTAATTTTTTTAAATATTTAAAAAAAAATACACTAGCGGTCAAATATTCTAGGGAACAAAGTACAAACTATCATTTTTCTAAATATATATATATAAACATATTCCGGCCTTTTTTTTTTTTTTCTTTTATCAAAAACATATTTTCCGTTCAAACAAACCTAATAATTAAAATAGCGCTAGAGCATTAAATGGGAGTACCATTCCCTTTTAAAAAATCAAATAAAAAATAAAGATGGCGCTTTATATATATTTTCTCTCGCTCCACTTCAAGAAATTATAATATTAATGCAATCTCTTCAAAATATATAGTTTTCAAAAGAAGCTGGCTAGTGACACCCAATTCATATTATTAATTAATAGAGAAATAATTTTTACAAATTTTAAATAGATAAATTAATTAAGTCTTCATAAAAATTCTGTACGTGCTAGCTAGCTAGCGAGCTCTCTAGTAGGCTTACATCCCTGAGGATCGCCCGAGAAGGGGGAAAAATATCTATTTTTTTAAATTTATTTTCATTCATTCTTTTGGTATATTTAGATAATTTACAATATTATTAAAAAATATTTTTTTAATTATTACAGCAATAAAAATACTGTCAAGAGAAATGGAATTTCTCATAACAAAAACTTGCATACTAGTGGTGATAAACTCAAATCAAATGATATTCAAGTTCCATGGCTAAGATCTGATAAACTTTTGTCGTAATTATTATTAGAGAAAGGAAAAAATTTTGGGAGAAGTAACTGTTGGCAATAGCCATTTTTGCATACAATATGTAGTTTCATCTAAGCCGTCCATCTCTTAAAGTTGAAACTATGAGAAGAAAAATGAGAGGAGAAGAAAAAGTCATATAGTAAATGCAAAGTGTGTACTACTATAGTGGTTTCTCTCTAGCATTACTCTTAGAGAAAGTATGTTTGCAACCGGCTAGGGGAACTGCAGAGTAACCTCGTCCCATGTGGCAAAATAGAACGACGTCGTTTCTATCTTCATCGTCTTTCTTTTTTTTCTTTTTTTTTCTTCTTCTTCTTCTCTACTCATTTCAGAATCAACACTAAGGCAACCATTTCCAAAGCTCCCAGATCACTCGAAATTGCAGATTCTCCCATTTTCAGAGCTCTCTCGAAATCCACCTTCCTCATTTTCTCCTTCGTCTTCCATTGAAAGTTCTCACTCCTTTGCCTTTGCCAACCCCATAGTTCTCACTCCTCCGTTTGGATAAATTCCAAAATCATTGAAAGTTCTTGTAAGGAATTGGGTGATTTTGACAAGAATGGTCATTAATTTACCACTAGCAAAACAAGAAGTTATGTCGTTGGCGTACTAACTACCAGTTTGGTGTACTGACTACCAACTTTTTCTAACTATTTAGAGCTTAAAGAGGCAATGGAAGATGATAGGGAGAAAAATAAATACCAAACTCATAAAGAGATATATAGAAACAAACCATTCAAATTAGAAATATTTTCTCTAAATATCTGATTGCTACCATGACAGCATCAGGAAAAACGAAGAAGCTCGATCAAAAATCGAAACTAGAAGGACGAGATCTACCAGACCCAAAGACGATGACAATCGTGATCTTCTTTCTTCCAATATAAATCAAAGGGGATGAATCTTAGTTGGAAATGAAGTATAAATCAAGTTTTATGGACAACAACCTGAATTTCTTCTAGGATAGGAGCAAAATCCCATACCCAAAATCACATTTTTTCTTCCAGACCCATCTCGTTCTGAAATCTGAGTTTTCCCTCTTCCCTTACCTCCAGTATACCTCTGTGTTTTGTTTTTTTTTTAACTTTTTATCCATCAGCTGACGTGGTTTTATATATATATATATATATATATAAAGCCCCACGATTGCCCCACGGTTTCGCTTGTCGGTTGCCTCTAGCAGATCTGTTATTATTATGCAGCTAGCTCGCGACCAATATTACTCCTTCCATCTTACACTCCAATGGTAGCATCGCCATCATGTAGTACTACTTTGATCTATTTACTGGCCGTTCCTTAATTTTGATGCTAGGATCTATGCAAGTAGCTGTGACTCTTTTCTTTTCCATTAAGTACCAGTACTCGACAGTGTACACGTACGCTAAAACTTATAACTGCATGGCCTGAACATTACATATTGGGAAATGTTACTGCCAACGTTCTCCCCTCCCCTTTTTACTTACCGCTTGATGTGTCTTGCTTTTTCTTTTTCTTTCTTTGTTTTTGCTTCTCTTTATTTTTTCTTCCCACAACTTCTTCCTCATTTCATTTTGTCTTTCACCATTCCATTTCATATTCTCAAATCCCCATTTCATTTCGACTCTCTGCATTTTTTTTTTCTTTCATTTTTGCTTCCCTTTTTTCTTTCTTCCCATTTCGTCTTCCCCTCCAACCCATTACAAATTTGATCGCCTCTAATTTCGTCTCTCTACATTTTTTTTCCAGTACAAGGCCTACTCGATTGAAGCATAATGATTTCTTGATAACAAAATACATATTGAGTAATTTGAAATTAAAAACCTCGTTTCTGTTATGCTCAACATTTTGTCAACAACTATACAAGAATTAAGAAAATTTTACTTACTACATACAAATCGAAGGCATGCTGTAGTTGGTTTCTATTGTTTTGAAGAATCCATCAAAGGGATCGAAGTCAAAAAACAGAAGCAGAAAATATTACCAGAAAATGTTCAATTAGTTCCTTCTTGAGAAGTATTCAAATACACCACCACCTTCAATTGGGTTTTCAAATTGGTCCAAAACCCAAAAACCCAAAAGAAAAATTACAAGCTTTCTGAAGCAATCTCAAACAATTCATCGAAGCGGGTTCAAATTTATGAAGGGTTTGGCGTGTAGGGCTTTACTGCAAACTCAATATATGCTCTTGTGAAACCAACTTTATTAAAAATACAAGTGTAAGGGTCAAATTCTGGTCTTTTAAGCAATGTTCTTTCCGGTAGGAGTAAAGAAATGAAAACGAACCATTAAGAGCAGAAAGACAATAAATTTCTCAGGTTGTACTCACAACAACAATAATTTGTAAGGATATTATGATCCCCTGCTCTATCTCTCTCTATGGTAAAACACATGATAAATTTCTTAGGTTGTAGTCAAACTGGTTTCTCTTTGGTGGGCGGAATGGGTTCCTCTGAAAGCTAGAAGAAGAAATGGAGGCTTGGCTTCAAGATGAATTGCGAAGATGCAAACAAAATGAAATGGGTTTCTCTAAAGACAAAGCTTGAACGCTTGACTTGAAGATGAGATGCGAAGATAAAGACGAAATGAAATGGGTTTCTCTGACTTGAAGACGAAGCTTGAAGATGAAATGGAGGCTTAATTTTTTTTAATTTCTAAAGACATATAATGTGGCATGCCATGTCTAGTGAGAAGTGGGAGCAGGACGTTCGAGCAGTGAGCGTAGCATTTTCCTTACAGGCATTAGCGATCTACCTCAAGGTCGGACATGCATGCAATAATCGTACTGAGGTACGATGTTGTTGGTCAAGGTTTAAACACATAACCTTTTTTATTAGGCATTTCTGACGTCGATTTTTGTGATTGACGACAGATGATAATTGGTAAAATAATATTAGTTAACTTTCTTGCTCATTTCTCGATTATCTTATTTGACATTGTAGAACAAAAAATCTGAAACCCTATATCACTGTAATTAATATGTTTTTTTTAGGACTAGTAGTACTTCTAGTGGGTAAGCTAGTTAATTTAGTTCTTTTTTAAATTTGATTGATTGAACGACGGACACATACATTTATATATATAATGTATCTTCATAGAACACAAGAAATGATAGAAAATAAAATATAATATACAAAAAACAAATGGAGAAGAGAGAAAGAGAGGAAGAGATTTTGAGGACTACATCTTTTCTTTTTCAATTGTTACTAAATACAAGACATACATTCCTATTTATAGGAAAATTACATTGAGATAAGATAAGATAAATATCTTAAACATTATGAAAATCAAATCAAGGTAATATATATCAAATCAAAGTGATTTGATGATTATGAAAATCAAATCAAATTATTGATTTGATATTATCTTCAACATCTCCCCTCAAGCTCAAGGTAGAGATCGAACTTTAAAATCTTGAGTTTGAAACATTGAGTTTGAAATTTGAAAATAACTTTTATATTCATTAATTGATCGTCGACAAGATGATGGTGTTGGTGATGAAGTGGCTAGCAACTAGAATGTCAAATCTGGAGTTCTAACCAATAATGGGCTATATATGGCCTTGGTCAACTATTGGACCAAAATCAAAAGGCTAAAATTAGATCTGTAATTCAAACAATGTTCACAACATATGAAAACCCAATGAAAAAAGATCTCACAGCTAATAGAGATAATCTAAATGCATTGATTTGAGACGATACATATATAATTGAACGACGATAAAAATTTTGTTAGAGATAAAACTAGCGAAAAAATAAATATTCCACAGGATCGAGTCTAGCGTTAACCAAGGATCGACTTTGATACCATGAAACAAAGGGTTTTGATAATCATCAAAGTGATTTGATAATTATAAAACTCAAATCAAGATAATATCAAATCAAATTATTGATTTGATATTATCTTCAATAGGAAATACATGATGTTCTTCATCTAACGACTCCAAGTTTTTTGGCCTTCATGTTACTTAAGGCTTGGGCAAAGTTGCTAAAATCACATCTTACATGGCATTATTGAAAGTAGAAGTGTTACATGCAAAAAATGAATTATATAAAAGTAAACTCACAAACTAACATA